>SJYO01000647.1:36172349-36407714 GCA_006410555.1 Capra ibex | reverse complement strand
AGAATATGTGTAGATCTACACATATTCTCTGTCGGAGGTGTAGGAGGGTTAGGGAAGGGAGAACAGGTGGGCGGGTGGGCGGATGGTGAGTGGCGTGGAGGAACTGGTAGTTCGTGTGTGTCTCGTCGGGGCGGAGTTTGTGACAGGGGTCGTGGACACGATCTCCCGTACACAGGGTACTGCGACAAGAGGAAACTCGGAGACGAGGGAGGAGGCCGTTTATACCTGGTACTAAGACGTCGGTGAACCCCGAGAAGACCCTGTTTTCCTTTCCTACCCCGACTCTTCTCGAAAAGTCCAGATTCCCTCGGGATACTAGTTTCGAAGTCGAACAGAAGGTTTGTCCGGGGTCCAGGAACCCAACCCCGTTTCCGGTCTTTCGGGTCGACCGACTGACTATCGTCCTGACCCGTAGGGAGCGTCCGGGGAGGTAGTTGAGGTGTGTGCGTGGGGGGTCGGAGACGGGAGGAATCCCTGTCGGACCTGTCACCCCTTCCTTCGGGGTCGTAAAAGAGGGATTCCACCTCAGTCTGTCGCCCGTCCTACCTTTCGACCTTTCCTGAGGGTCCGGGATACAATCACCGCGGACTTTCTCACACCTAGGGGTTCGGGGACGACAGAGGTTCCGAAAGTAGGAGTGTCGACCGACGGACGTCGTGGGGGGTGCGTCTTTATGGTGTACCGTCTCCCCCCAGTACCAGTCCGGTGACGGGACGGGTAGGGGTGTGGGAGTGAATAGGTCCTTTCGACTCGGTATGTGAGCCCCCGAGACGAGGGAGATTCCGTCGTCGTTAATCGACTGGTGGGGAGCGGAAGGAGGTGGAGTCGAACGGGAGCGGAGGACATGGGTGCTTCTGGTTGGTAGTGGATCTGGGGGGTCTCCGTGTTTCGCCACGGTTCTTTCTTTTCGGGAGCGGGTGGGTGGTAGAGGATGGGGGCACCCGACGTAAAATTACCGTAAACTAATCTAACCTACACGAAAATTAAGGGAGGGCCCTGTAGTCTTACTCCTCCCCTCTTAGAAATTAAGTAGGTTGACTTTATAATTATCTTGAGGTTGGGTGACCTTACCCCAGACTCCGGGGGGTGTTGTACCCTCTGTACCCTCTGGTCGTCCTCCGTCCACCCTCTCTCGGTCCACCTCTTACCCGGGGTAGGCCGGGTCTCCTGGACCCGGTGGGCGGTACCCGGGGGAGGGGGGTGGGAGGGGTGGAGTCTCTGGACATGGTTGGGAACTCCCATGTCTACTCCTTGACTCCGGGTCGACCCCCTCGGTGCCCGGTCCCAATGTGTCGTGGTAGTGAAGGCGCGAGTCAGACTGGGGACCGGGGCCGGGGCAAGACCTGCCGGGTCGAGGCTCGGGTGTCGGCGAGCCGGGTGCCGAAGAGACCGGGGTCACGTGCCACCAGTGTCCTCCTCGCCCCGAGGACTTCGTGACCGAGGTGGGGTGGTGCGTAGGGGTTGGACGACCGTCTCGGACTTACGGAAGGGTCCCTGTTTCTGAAACGGGTGTTGACGTCTCCGGTGTCGACTACCGTCTGTCTGGGGAGGTTCTCGTCCTCCATTCATCCCTCCTCTCGTCCCGTCCACTTTGGAGGTCCCGTGTCTCACCTTGGACCCTCGTCCTCTCCGGGGAACACAAGGGTCCTCCGGTACAGCCCCACAAGTCCTGGCGCTCGACTGGTCCCGACTGGACGGACGCGCACGCACGCACGTACGGTCCAGGGAAGTCAGCACAGGTCGAGAAACCCTGGGATACTGGTATCGGGCGGTCCGAGGAGACAGGTACCCTAAGAGGTCCGTTCGTGTGACCTCACCCAACGGCACAGGAGGAGGTCCCGTAGAGGGACTGGGTCCCTAGTTTGGACTCAGAGAACGCAGAGGACGTAACCGTCATCTCAAGAAGGGGTGACTGTGGTGGACCCTTCGGGTCGGGTCGGGCATATGGGCCAGTTATACGAGACACCAGGTTCCGGTCACAATCCGAGTTCAGGAGAGGTGAACTCGGGTTATGTGGACGTAAGTAGGGGTTGACTTGTGAGTGGCGGTCTCCCCGATGCCCGCTGGGGAACTGGAGACGTCGGGGTAAAGGAGTGACTAGTCCTCCTCTGGTGGGGTTGGTCCCACTGGGTGGTCCCACCAGGGTCACCTACCGGTCCACTCTAGTACATACGTCGAGGACCGAGGGAGGTCAGTCTCTGGGACGCAGGAGGTTCCAGGGAGAGTCGAGACACCGACTTAATGGACGTAGAAGAGAGGGTCTTTGGGGGTCGATTGACAGTGAGGTCAAGGTTTTAAGGTCCTGTGGGTCAAGGGGTCTGACCCCCACCCCCCCCCAGGAAGATGGGTCGAGGATAAAGAAGTCAGACACCACAACCTCTTCTAAGAACTCTCAGGGAACCTGACGTTCCTCTAGTTTGGTCAGTTGGGAGTTCCTTTAGTTGAGACTTATAAGTAACCTTCCTTAATGTGACTTCGACTTCGAGGTTATGAAACCGGTGGATTACGCTTCTCGGCTGAGCAACCTTTTCTGGGACTACGACCCTTTCTAACTTCTGTCCTTCTTTCCCCTTGCTGTCTCCTACTCTACCAACCTACTTGTACTCAAACTCGTTTGCGGGCCTCTACCACTTTCTGTCCCTCCGGACCGCACGACGTCGCGTGCCCCAGCGTTTCTCGGCCCGTGCTGACTCGCTGACTTGTTGTTCGACCAAGTCTCAGACCCCTATCTGTCGCTCTCCCTGTGTGTCCGCCTACTGATCAATCTACCTGACTGCCAGGACCAGAGGGGCCCGGGCAGGAGGGTTTCAAGTCAGGAGTCCTTCGTGCACCCGTTACCCTCTGGTTTTTTTTTTTTTCTTACGTCTCTTGCCTCGACCACCGGCCCAAAGACAGGGCCGTCCGAGGCCGTCTTCGCACCTCGTGGTCGTTGGGACGGGCCTGGAGGAGTCCTACTCCTTAGGGCTGCGGGGGTCGGGCGCTTGCCAGGACTCCCCGGAGGAGGCCTAGGTCGCGCGCGCCTCGGAGGCGGCGGTGCGCCGAGCGTAGCGCCTGTTCGTCGCGGCGGCCCACCGGCTCGCGGGCGTGACGCGCGGCCGGGCCGGGCTCTCCCAGGCGCGCAGACTCGGCCTGGCCCGGGCCCAGAAGCGACGGGGTCCTGAGTCTCGGGAGGGGCGAGGCTGCGGACCTCTTTGTGAGCCTAGCTCTCCTGACAAAAAGTGACCTCGTCTAGGACCCTCCTCCGCCGCCCCCGCCGCGCCCTACCCCAGATAAAGCCCCGAGGGAGGACCGACCCGGTGGCGGAGGGACCTATGTCTAAGGACGCCGTCGCCCCGAGTGGACGAGACTTCGGTCTCTCCCGACCCCCTCCGTGAGGGGGGTCCGCGTCGCCCGGTCCTCCGTAGCCCACTCCCGACAGGATCCAAGGGGCCCGAGTTCCTTCCGTCTCACTCATCCCCCTGTCGTGGCTCCTCCGCGGCCGGCGACTTCGGCGGGGAGGTCGGAAGGGTCGGTCGAGACCGGAGAGAGGGGTCCAGTTGTAAAGACACGAGGGTGACACGCGGACCGGGGCCAGCGGTTGAAGTATCGCGTAATCTCAGTGGACCCCTCGAAAGTTTTGAGGGGGGTACACGCAGACGTGGAGTTTGGTCAGTTTGATCTTAGACACCCTGGCGGTCCACGCCAGTGGGGTCCTGCGTTGAACGTCGACGCAGTCTAGTGCGCCCCGACCGGACTGTCCGGGTCCCAGCCGCCCGACACAGGGCCCAGCGGGATAGTGGGGGTAGTGTCGGGACTCTCCAGGTCTCTGGCGGACGAGTAGTGTCTCTGAGGACCTCGACTTGTTCGTGGGTCGGGGGATCTGTTCGGACAACTTTGGCTCCGAAGGAGTTGAGTTTCAGGGTTGTCCGTAGTCATGACCCGGCCGTACAAACGACTCTCATGTCGGCACAGGAGGGTCCCCGACCCCTGACTCCTGTCTCTCTGCTCTGTTCGTCCTTTGGGTCCCTTTCTCGAAAAAGGTTTAAACTTTCACGTCACCCCCCTTCGCCACCCCCCCCCCCGTCACGGGTGACCCTGGGGTGGTTCGGAGTCACGACCGTCGGTGTCGATCTGAAAAAAAGAATTAACTTCATATCAACTAAATGTTACGACACAATTAATGACGACATGTTACTTCACTAAGTCAATATGTGTGTGTGTGTGTATATGTAAGAAAAGTATATATAAGAAAAGGTAACACCAAATAGTGTCCTATGACTTATGTCAAGGAACGCGATATGTCATCCTGAACGACAAATGGCCAAGACATATATTTCGAAGGTAGACGGTCGGGGTGGGGCGGGGTCGGGAGGGGGTTTAGGGAGGGGGAACCTGTGGGGGTCAGACAGAGACACGGGACTAAGGCACAGGCAGAACATCGGCTCAAGTAGACACAGTACCGACCCTAAGGCGCATATTCAAACACGCAGAGAGAGACTACGTAATCAAACCGGTAGAGATCAACGTAGGCACAGCGACGCCCACCGTAATGACGGAAGGGAAGACCGACTCGTCGTAAGGTAGCGTATATGCGCGGCGTAGACGAAATAAGAGGAGACAGCACCCGTAGAACCCACAAAGGTACAAAGCCGAGCACACTCATCACGACGATATTTGTCTCCCCCCGCACATAGAAAAACTTGATGTCAAAACAGACCTATATACACGTCCGCACCCTAACGACCTAGTATACCATTGTGATATAAATCAAAAGACTCCTTAACACTCTGATACAAGGTGTCACCGAGGTGGTTGACTGGAAGGGTGGCTGTAGGGTCGGTGTGTGTGAGAAAGTCTGCTCTCCTCTCTCTTCCGAGGACCCTGGAAACGAAATAAGATCTGGGAAACTTCCGTGAGTCACTCCTTTCGTTTCGTGATTGTCGACACTCAATCGTAAAGTCAGGGCAAAATGTCTACTCTCTTGACTCAAGTTTCCCCACTATACGAAACAGGTTCCCGTGACCTGTTTACTTAGGCGTTCAGGACAGACAAGGTGGAGGTTTTACCTAGGATTTAGATGTTGTTGTACCCACTTTGTGTGTCTACAGTATGACTCGTTTTATTTGGTCTGGTTTATATGTATAAACCACTGACACTAAGGTAAGTGTGTTTCATATTCTTCTCCAGTGTCATTGGACGTCACTCTCTTCAGTTATAACCGACGGGAACTCTCTCGTCACTGGATTTCCTCACACTCTCCGGAGAGCCCAAACATACGAGGGGGAAAATAGACCTACGATTGTCGTACCGACACAAGGAAGACACTCTCAGTCAAAAAGACGTCGTTTTTACAGTTATTTAAGTGTCTTAAGACTTGCCCAACTTTACTCCCGAGGTTTCGAGGAAGTGGAAAGAGAGGTCGGGTGTAGACGAAGAGAGACGGTGGGTCGAGTAGGTCTTCCGCCCTGTGTACTGCAAGGTCGACCTTTGGAAACGAACGTTCGTTGTTCTACTGAGACCGGTTGAAGTCGTTTTTTTAAAAAATTCATTGTCCTTGACTTAACTGTTAAGTATACATTGAAGGGTCACCAGAGACGGTCCAGTAGTTCTCCTGGGTTCGACCCAAGGTCCAACGGAGTTCTATTACCGTCGACGGTTTTAGGTTTAGAGAGGTGTGTAGGAGGGTTTCGGTAAGTCTTGTCACCCCTCTCATTTATTGTCATGGTACCGGGGGGCGGGGGTGGGGGTGGTAGTCGTACTGGTCCTGTGGGAAGAAAAAAAGGATCCAAATGGTTTTGAAAACTCTCAACTGGTAAGGTCCTGTCAAAAAGATTCATGAATTATCATGAAGTACAAATATAACAAAAAGGACCTTTCAGAAAAGACCCCCCTCAATGCGAAAACACACTAGAGTCAAGATAAGATAACAAAACCAAAAGACCAGAAACCCGTGAGGTTAATACCCATACAACCTAGTAACGAATAGAAAATTTTTTTATAAATAAATACACTGACACAACCCAAATTCAACGTCGTGTACTCTATAAACGAGAAGTGACGGCGCGCGTTCTGGAAATCAACGGTGTTCACCTTAGATCGAGAGACTGGTCCCTAACTTGGGTCCCGGGGGACGTAACCCTTACGTCTCAGAATCGGGGACCTGGTGGTCCCTTCAGGGAGAAACGAATAGAAATTGGTAGAGAAAGAGAGACTACGTAAAAATGAAACTCTAACTAAAAAACAAGAGAACCTAAAAAAAGTAAGGAAAATACTACACTTACGGAGAGTACTATAAAAGTCAACTCATGTAACGTTAAATTAGAAACGAACACTCTACTACAACTGAAAAAGAAGATAAAGAAAGAACTAAAAACGATTGAGAGTAAAGGGTAAAGAGTAAAAATCCAGGTAAAGACATATAGAATTTTAAAGACTAAATGTCACCCCAAAAAAAGCATAGATGTTTTCAAATTCCTATAAATCACGTCAAACCTCACAACACAAGGTGAAAAGGAGACGGACCATCTCAAGAAGACCTCCTCTTAAAGGTAGTCGACTTCACAAAACTAAGAGTAGAAGGAAAGAAAAAAGAAACTGACATGTAACAGACAAAGGGAACTGGTCGTTATTATCTGCAAACACCTATCCTACTCTCCAAACCCACTGAAAATAATCTCAAGAATCAAGATCTCGTAGGACAAGATAACCATCTCGTCACTTCAAAAATTATTTAGTTACTTACTGTACAAAAGACCCCTCTCTCAAATATACAGAAAACTAAATTACTATACACCGGGTTTGCACGACGTCTTTCATATGTTACGGTAGAGTCATCATAAGAACGGTTTTTACAACTTAGTTTAGTACGTCTGTGGTGGTCCGTTTGTACTTAACATCCTATAAGACGTTCTGTTGACCTGACGTAATCTCTAACGTTACAGGACTTTCTGTTGTATGTCCCCCTAACAAGATCCTATGATTTCTTAGTGCTGTTAATTTACGTCACATATTGAACCTAACTTAGGACCTAAACAAATTTATCCATAGTTCCTGTAGTAACCCTGTTCAAATTCACTACTGACCCAAAATCTATTATAATAACACAGACACAGTTAGGATTTCCTTTAGTTAGGACTTATAAGTAACCTCCCTGACTACGACTTCGACTTCGAGGTCATGACACCGGTGACCTACGTTTCCTGTCTGAGTAATCTTTTCTGGGACTACGACCGTTCTAACTTCCAACCTCCTTTTCCCTACTCTACTAACTAACCGTAGTGGTTGGACTACCTGTATTCAAACTTGTTCTAGGTCCTCAACCACTACCTGTCCCTTCGGACCGTACGACGTCAGGTACCCCAGTGTTTCTCAACCTGTGTTGATTCGCTGACTTGTTGTAACACAGTCGTAACTTAAATACCCCAACACACAATCGAAAAAGACAAACAATTAATTAAATAAATAAACCCTAACCTTACTTTTGACTGGAAAAGGTCAGGACACCGGGGGTGACGACTCAAAAGGTTTAAACGACGATATAACTCACGTCGTGAAAGTGTCGTAGTAGAAAGTCCTAAACTTTATCGAGTTGACCTTAAAGTATCACTACGAAGGATTCCGGTTGAACTGAAGTGTAAGGTCCTACAGACCGAGATCCACTCACTAGTGTGGTAGCACTTCTAGAAAAAACCCATTGATAAGACACATAAGAACGGTGGAGAAGAATTATAGAAGACGAAGACAATCCAGGTCTGGTAAAGACAGGAAATAACTCGGGTAGAAACGAACTCTACAAGGAAACCATAGAGAGTGAAAGAACTTCTCTAAAGATCAGAAAGGGTAAGACAAAAAAAGGAGATAAAGAAACGTAACTAACGACTCCTTCCGAAAGAATAGAGAGGAACGACAAGAAACCTTGAGACGTAAGTCTACGAATATAGAAAGGAAAAGAGGAAACGAAAAGCGAAGAGAAGAAAAGTGTCGATAAACATTCCGGAGGGGTCTGTCGGTAAAACGAAAAAACGTAAAGAAAAGGTACCCCAATCTCCTCTCACTTTTTCAATCGAATTTCGAGTTGTGAGTCTTTTGATTCTAGTACCGTAGACCAGGGTAGTGAAGTACCCTTTATTTACCCCTTTGTCACCATCTGAAATAAAACCCCCCGAGGTTTTAGTGACGTCGACTACTAACGTCGGTACTTTAATTTTCTGCGAATGAGGAACCTTCCTTTCAATACTGGTTGGATCTATCGTATAATTTTTCGTCTCTGTAATGAGGTTGTTTCCAGGTAGATCAGTTCCGATACCAAAAAGGTCACCAGTACATACCTACATTCTCAACCTGACACTTCTTTCGACTCGCGGTTTCTTCTTTACGAAAACTTGACACCACAACCTCTTCTGAGAGCTCTCAGGGAACCTGACGTTCCTCTAGGTTGGTCAGGTAGGATTTCCTCTAGTCAGGACCGACAAGTGACCTTCCTGACTACGACTTCGACTTTGAGGTTTTGAAACCGGTGGAGTACACTTCTCAACTGAGTAACCTTTTCTGGGACTACGACCCTCCCTAACCCCCATCCTCCTCGTCCCCTGCTGTCTCCTACTCTACCGACCTACCGTAGTGGTTGAACTACCTGTACTCAAACTCACTTGGGACCCTCGACCACTATCTGTCCCTCCGGACCGCACGACGCTAAGTACCCCAGCGTTTCTCAGCCTGTGCTGACTCGCTGACTTGACTTGACTTGACTCAACTACAGTCCAGAATCAGCCCCGTACGTCTGAAGAGAGATCAACACTGGGTACCTGAAATCTCTAAACCCGAGTCATTAACATCGCGAGTCATTAATAACGGGACACCGTACACCCTAGAATCAGGGGAATGGTCCTAAGTTTGGACGTAGGGGTCACGACCTTCCGTTTAAGAATTGGTGACCTGGCGATCCCTCTGGATCTCCTTTTCTTGGTCCCTTCAGCGAACACACGAACGTACAATCAAAAATTTTATAAGGGGGTTTGAGGATCTGTGAGGAGGTTAGTTCTTTACCCCGAACCATCAAGGGACCGCCAGGTCACCAATCCCCAGGTGTGAAGGTGACGTCCCCGGTGTCCAAGGTAGGGAACAGTCTCTTGACTCTGGGGTGTCCGACGTGTCACGTCTGTTTTTCTTTCCTTTTTCTTTGCTCAAACTCCTACATACACTTGTTTTACCGTTTTATACACTTGGATTCACTTCGCTTATTCTTAAAGTAACGTGATAAGAGGGTTGGAACGTCGAAAGATTTGAAAGCTCACACGTGTACCCCCCACCCCCGTGACCTTTGGTCTCCCTCCGTCCCAAATGAACTCTGCGGGTCGAATACCTTGACCCTTTTTTGTGTCGACTGATTGGTCCACCGTTTCACAGCCCACGCTGACTCTCTGATTGTGATTTATCATCGGTCCAGAGTCCCTCCTGTTCTCTTCTTCGTCTTGAAGTCGTCGGGAGAGAAGTCCCTGAACACCTCCGACTCGGGGTTGGTAGAGTGGAGGGACACTTAAAGAGATGTTCCAGGTTTGGGGTCCTCTCCTAGAGTGACCAGGTCGGGTGGTCACTTCCCGGGTGGGGAAGCAGACAGGTGGGATAGTCTGGTGTCCCTCCCCCCGCGAAGGGTTTTCTTTTAGTCCTCCGATAGTAAGACCCTACTCCCCCTTTTCGTGTTTGCAAGATGGGGGTCCCGGAGGTCTCAGACTTAAACTTTAGTACGACGAAATGTGCGCTCTTTTCCTAACTGGTGATGGGGAACCTAGGGTCAAAGTTTTTTAGGCGTCCCTTCCCTAATTAAGAGAAAAGGAACTAGGTCAACCGAGACCGGTCCCAACACCATTATGTTAACCGGGGTAGGGTTAGTGTACTGAGGAGGAGTAGGGAAGTCGGTGGCGGTTCCTAGACTCCGGTATGTTATTATACCAACGATATATGTAATACCCCCCTTAAGGATCTCTTCCCCCAAGACTCATCTGGAACAGGTGACGTGTCCCACCTGAGTCTTATGGGACCCCTAGATCTCCTTTTCTTGGTCCGAACTGGGGTCATTCAGTCCCTTCGACCCTCGACCTCCATCACCCCTCAACGGGTCTGTCTGTCGTTCCTTCCGGAAGGGCTAGAGTCTCTCTGGATGACACCGTCCGTGAAACCCTTAGAGTGGAATGGGCCGGGGTGTGTCGTGACCCACGAGTGTTCCGGTTACAAAAGGTCGGGGGTCCTAGAACGTGTTCTTTTTTTCTCTCTACTGTTAAAGAGAAACAGTAGACCTACCTTTTACACGGACTTACCTTTTAGTGTTTGACCCCCCGAAGGGACCGTCAAGTCACCAATTTTAAGGTACAAAGGTCACGTCCCCCATGTCCAAGTGGGGGACCAACTCCTCGATCCTAGGGTGTACGACACACGGTACCGTTTTTTTTTGGTGAAAAAAATAAAAAGAAATTTCGTTTAGTGTTTGACGGGGACCGGACTCACTCTTTCTTTTGGGGGGTCGGTATCTGTCTCCCCTCCTTCTTCTACCACGAAAGACGTCGGACCGGTCCAGGGAGGGACGACGAGTGGAGCCACGGGAAACACGGGGAAACACGGGCGACTTCCCTCAAGAAAAGGAGGGTCGGATCCAGGAGTGGAAACGTCTCGTTTCTCCCGTCTCGGTTGACTCGTGGACCTCCCGAGTCCTCCCAAGTTCTGGTCCCACTGACGGCCGACCACCCGCCTCCCCGCCCAGAGGCACTCTCCACTGCGACCTTGGCCCTGGTCCCTGGGGCCTGAGGAGGTGTTTCGACCGAAACCGGGCCGGTGAACTGGAGAGACTTTTCACCGGTGACCCGTCGTTGCTTTTAGAGAGTGAACCGACGGTTCCTACCTCGCTCTCCGACTCCCATTTGACACGAAGAGGGCGCCCCGCCCGTCGCAGACCGGGCGCCCTGTCCTTCGCTGGACTCTTCCCTCGGCACCCGGACTCTGCCCCCTGGCCCTCGTGGTCCGGACGCGTCTCGGGGGAGGGAGGTCGGTGTCACGTCACTCACAACCGTCGGTCCTCTGGGAGTCCCAGTCGAAACCCCGGACCCACAGGGACGGCTGCGTCTACGTGTGTCCGTTGAGGTCCCTGCCTTCGACGGGGGAGGAGGGGCACCCCACAGAGTCCTGTCGCGAGACCCGTCGGGACAGGAGGCGGCCGGGGGTGCGCCCCAGGACCTCCTGACCCCAGTCGAAGAGGGGGCCCCCCCGCGCCGGGGAGAAGACCGGAAGCAAAGGTCGAGCCGGCGACCGGCTACAACCGGTCGTCTCCCGCGCGACTGTGGGGAAAACACGTAAAGAGGAAACGTGGTCGAGGGGGAAGGATTCGCGCGACCCCGGGGCCCGTCCGCCTTCCCTCGGCCTTATGGGAAATGGCCGGTAACTGGCTCGTGGACGACGCCGGTCCGGGACCCGTCCCGGGAAGTGTGATCAGGGCCTGGGAGTGCTACTGGGGAGGTCCATTTGTCGTAGTGGGGGAAATGTCCGCTCCCTCGACTCCGAGGGTTTTCAACACACACCTCCGTAAAAGGTGGTACACCTGTGTGGACCCAGGTAGTAAGTGAGTCGTTTGACCTCCGAATTTAATTTCCGGAAGGTATCTTTAAGTCACCATTCCCTTTGCGGTGTCGGTTTCTCGACCTTTGCTCCTTTGGTCCAGACCCTGGGGGAAGTTAGATCGGACGACAGTCGACCAGGGTCCGTGTCCGTACCAGGACCAGGAAGGTCGAAACAGGAGAACCCCGTGGTCCCGGGTTCCGTCGGGTGGATGGGGACGGGGGACTGGTTCGGGTGTCGGTCCGGACCCGAGTCCCTGTGGTCCTCAGGACGGAACAGAGAGTCGGGGTCGGCCCCAGAGTCGGACACGGGTCGTAGGTCCGCGAAGTGAGGGGACCCAGAGGTCCCAGGAGACGGCAGTCGTCTAGGACCGGACTCGAACGAGGGATCTCTCGCTCCGAAGTCAGATGGCCGGAGTCCCTACCCCGAAGGACCCACCGTTCTCGTCCCGGTGAGTGACGTCCCCGAGGAGCACGACGGGGGGTCCCTCCCGGGGGGCTCGTCCGGTGACCCCGTGGCTCACCCACGGGCGGTCCTCCGACGTGACCAGGGACCCGGGTTTCCGCCGAGTCAAGTCCCCCGCGATAGTCTTCGGTGAGAAGAAGAGAAGGGGTTTAGGTCGAAAACAGGAGAGGACGGTAAGGAAGGGCGGTAGAGTCGAAAGACCGCTACAAGTCCGTGTTTGTCCGGGTCTCGGTTGACTTTGGGTGGAGCGGCACCAGTGAGGGAGGAGTCATCCCAGTACCAGGGACGGTTCGTCAGACGTCCTCCCTCCGTCTCCACTCCTCGACGGGTGTAGTGGAGGGACCCCACAATCGTAGAGGGACGACACTTACTACAGAGTGCCCCACCCGTCACCCGGGAGTCCCAGGGGACGGACAAGTTGTGTGACACTCTAAAGTGGGTAGGGTGATGGGGAGTCGCGGGAGGGGTCCCAGGTGGGGTGGAAACGATAACGACTCCCAGGGAACGGGTTATCGGTCGGGAAGGGGGTCCCTGGGGATCAAGTCAAGTCAAGTCAGTGAGTCAGTACAGGCTGAGAAACGTTGGGGTACCTGACGTCGTGTGGTCCGCAGGAACAGGCAGTAGTTGAGGACCTCGAACGAGTTTGAGTACAGGTAACTCAACCACTACGATAGGTTGGTAGAGTAGGAGACAGTAGGGGAAGAGGAGGACGGAAGTTAGAAGGGGTCGTAGTCCCCAAAAACTTTACTCGGTCAAGTGTAGTCCACTGGTTTCATAAGCTCAAAGTCGAAATCGTAGTCAGGAAGGTTGCTTATAAGTCCTGACTAGAAATCCTATCTGACCAACCTAGAGGACCGTCAGGTTCCCTGAGAATTCTCAGAAGAGGTTGTGGTGTCAAGTTTTCGTAGTTAAGAAACCGCAAGTCGAAAGAAATACCAGGTTGAGAGTGTAGGTATGTACTGATGACCTTTTTGGTATCGAAACTGATCTGTCTGAAAAAAACCGTTTCATTACAGAGACGAAAACTTATACGACAGATCCAACCAGTATCGAAAAGAAGGTTCCTCGTCCGCAGAAAATTAAAGTACCGACGTTAGTGGTAGGTGTCACTAAAACCTCGGGTTCTTTTATTTCAGACAGTGACAGATGTAGCAAAGGGACAGATAAACGGTAATTGGGAGTTCAATTCGGGGGACGACGGAGACGGGACGGACGGGAGGAGAGGAGAGGGGACGAAGGCCCCAGTAGTCCCTCTAGTCGGATCGGTCCCTTACTTTAGGGTCCGGAGGAAAGGTGTGTGTGGGGGTGGGAGTGTAAACCGGAAATGACGTTCGTTGACTTGAGTTCGTGCTACCGAATTCATCCTTCCTTTACTAATCTTTTATATTTACCAGAAGACGAAGTCCTTAATTCCGTAGTACGGACTCTTCTTGTCGGTTTGAGACTTTTTGTATAAATGGACACTACACCGACTAGATTATTTTCTATACCCTACAGGGGTTCCTATTGGGTAGGACCTTCTCCCCGGTCCCGGACCGTCCCGACCCCGTTATCCGTTGGCTATTTAAGGGGAGGTAATGACCCTTTGACTCCCGAAGCGTCCACCACGATCCCTTCTCGGACGGACGGTTACAGGGTGTTCTCTACTCCCTAGCTAGGGACCCAACCCTTCTAGGGGACCTCTTCCCGCACCGTTGGGTGTGGTCACAAGAACGGGCCTCTTAGGGTACCTGTCTCCTCCGACCGCCCGATGTCAGGCACCCCAGTGTCTCTCAGCCTGTGCTGACTCGCTGACTCGCGCGTGTGTACGTGACCCTTTGACTCCGAGTTCGGTCAGGTATACCCCGTTCCCGTCAGAACCCCGGGGAGTGACTTCCACCCTTTGACTTCGAGTTCGGTCAGGTATACCCCGTTCCCGTCAGAACCCCGGGGAGTGAGTTCCACCCTTTGACTTCGAGTTCGGTCAGGTTTACCCCGTTCCCGTCAGAACCCCGGGGAGTGAGTTCCACCCTTTGACTTCGAGTTCGGTCAGGTATACCCCGTTCCCGTCAGAACCCCGGGGAGTGAGTTTCACCCTTTGACTTCGAGTTCGGTCAGGTTTACCCCGTTCCCGTCAGAACCCCGGGGAGTGAGTTCCACCCTTTGACTTCGAGTTCGGTCAGGTTTACCCCGTTCCCGTCAGAACCCCGGGGAGTGAGTTCCACCCTTTGACTTCGAGTTCGGTCAGGTATACCCCGTTCCCGTCAGAACCCCGGGGAATGAGTTCCACCCTTTGACTTCGAGTTCGGTCAGGTTTACCCCGTTCCCGTCAGAACCCCGGGGAGTGAGTTCCACCCTTTGACTTCGAGTTCGGTCAGGTTTACCCCGTTCCCGTCAGAACCCCGGGGAGTGAGTTCCACCCTACTTCAAGGACGTCGAGCCACCGCGAAGACTATGCTCGTGTTCCCCTTTTCGTTTCCGACGGACATCCTGACGAAGGGGTCCTGGGTGGGTTCCGGGAGTTCTGAGGACGGCTAAAATTTGTCACTTGTGTGCCTCTGGTGGTCGTGTACCCTCCGTCGAGGACACAGACACTCCGTCGTCTTTTTTACTTGACGTCCACATTTAGGGATTCCTGTCTTCTAACCTCCCAAAGTCTATGTTTTATATCTTGTGGATAAATACTTTATGAATTTATTTTCCACGTCAGTATTTCTTTAGTGAGTTGTTTTCTGATAATTCTTACTTGTCTATCTAAAATTTTATCTTAAGTTCTCTTAAGGGACCGGTGGGTCACCGATCCTGAGACGTAAAAGTTACGTCTCCTGTGCCAAAGCTAGGGACCAGTCTCTTGATTCAAGGGTGGTAGGTGTGTCGGTTTTTATTTATTTTATACTAAGTTCTTTATACCGACTACTTCCGTGTAATCTGTGTCATCTTCTCTTTTAATCACTCGAGTTCGATATAAGTTTAATGGACCGTTTACCGTGACTGCCCCTTTAATTCTCAAACTTTTTCTATACCCATCTTAAATTTTTGTTCGTTCCTACATTAATTGTATTTTCCTGTCAAGGACTCCGTACTAACTCTTTCCTTGTCAAACCCGTAGATGGCAGGTAAAATATTATTGACAGGAAAAAAAAGAAAAATTAAAAACTGGTGCTTCGCACCGTACGTCCCAGAATCAAGGGTCTAGTCTCTAGTGCGGGAGACGGAACTTTCCAGTCTCAGAATTGATAACGTAGAGGTCCCTTCAAGGAGTAAGGTAAACAAACACAGAATGTGTGAAAAGATATTAAATCTTTTAATATATTAAATATTTTCAAATATTAATAAATGTTCAACGTTTATTTTTGTTTCGACCCCCACGTATGGTGATAGTCAGGCCGTGATCTTCTGCCTGAAGTCCTCCCTCCGTTTACTAGTGTCTTCCCCTCAGACTTTACGGACTTCTTTGTCGCTCGTTTAATTTAACCTCCTTCTACTTCTACACTCCTCTGAGTTTGTTTGGGATAGTATCTTTTATACCTAAAGAAAATCGGTGTTAAAAGTTTGATAAAAATCGTGACATCGTCGGTGGTCTGTACAGTTTCCCGGTGATGTCTACCATAATTATTCCTGGGACCCTTTCCAACACTTCTCAGGGTCCAAAACGGGATGAACTTTCGATTGTTCGATGGACCAGTGGTAAAGTATCCAAAGTCGTCTTCTCTGCTCTCGAAGACAGTCTTCTTAAATCATGAGCCTCGAGACACTCAGCGTACTCAAACGTAAAAAAGAGAACACGCTGTCCAGGGTCCCCGGGTACACGTCCCCGGGTCTCCCCACGACTTGCGTGTCGGACATTACTGACAGAGGACGTCACAGGGAGTGATCCCTATGTGTATTAAGACGTTAAGTTGATCTCTTTAGGTTCGTCCCTGTTTTGGGGGGACCCGAAGAGTCTATAGAGAGTCTTATTAAATTCTCCAGATCAAGCCCCTGGTCCGGAGTGGACGACTGGACTGAACGGATCTGGACGACACCGGAGTAATGACTTGAAACACGGAGACTACCTCAAAGGAGTGACCGGGGTCAGAGTAATGACCCGGAGGGATGACGTTGGAGTTATAACGTTCGGGATCCCGACGGGTCTGTGGACACCGTCTGTAGCGATTAGGTAGGGTCGTGATCAGGAGTTAGGGACTGGGCCTAGTCGGCCGGTTTCCGACACTGACAAACGTTAGTCACGTTGGTTGTTAGTCCTTCTTTTTCTATTTGACTGGAAAATTTCTTCTCGTCGGCGGGTACCGGTTCTCTTCAACAAATCAGAGTGTTCATCCCTTTACGTTTAAGTTTGTTCTTACCTTTTGATAAAGTGTGAGTTGTCTAACTTTATCCGGAGTCGCCTCGTGAACTTCTTCGAAGTCAACATACACACCAAACAAGCACCCTGACGCTTAATTAACCACGATGGTGAAACCTCTTTCTAAACTGTCATGAATCGACTTCTACATATTTGTAATACTGGGTCTTAAAGGTGAAGACCGACTGTTGACGGCTCTTTGAGAAGACACGTGCAGGTTCCTCTGTACAAGTTCTTTCAAGACACACGGATACCTAGTATTAGTACTTTATAATAAAAATCGTCCTCCCCTCTATTTAACACCAACGACGACGACGACGACGACTCAGCGAGGTCAGCACAGACTGAGACACGCTGGGGTATCTGCTGTCGGGTGGTCCGAGGGGGTAGGGACGCTAAGAGGTCCATTCTTGTTACCTCACCCAACGGTAAAGGAAGAGGTTACGTTCTTTCACTTTTCACTTTTACTTCAGTGAGTCAGCACGGGGGTTGAGAATCACTGGGGTACCTGACGTCGGGTGGTCCGAGGGGGCAGGTACCCTAAAAGGTCCGTTCTCATGACCTCACCCAACGGTGACGGAAGAGGCTTTAACACCAACCGTAGTCTATTTTCTGTACGTCGCCAAAGTTACTCACCTAATCTAGACGTATCTAGTCGGGACTATCTGGAGTTTTCGTGTTACAACTCTATTTCGTTAAACGTTTTACTATAAATTACAATACTATGGTAAATACATCTTAAAATCTTGTGTTTTGTTATGGTGAATAATAAATACCTATCTATCGATAAACTATTTTTGAAATTTCACACAAGTCATCACTTTTTTCTGAATTCCCTTCCCTCTTTCTCCCTCCGGTTCCCACTTTTTTTAATATATATAAGACTTTTTTTACTTTATAAAGTTTGTTTTAATTGAACAACCTCCCAATCTCCATTAACAATATAGTAAAAGACGTGAAAAGACACACGACGTTTATCAAAATTTACATACACACAATACACACACAATCAGAGAGGCAGCCGAGGCTGTGAAACCTGACGTCGGGTGTCCCGAGGAGACAGGTGCTCCAAGAGGTCCGTTCTTATGACCTCGCCCAACGGTCCGGGAAAAGGTCCCCTAGAAGGACTGGGTCCTTAACTGGGGCCCAGAGGACGTGATGTCCGTCTGAGATGACTGACTCGGTGGCCCCTTCGCGATTCACGTTAATTTCGTTTCGTCTCTCGCGACACTCCCACGTCACTGCGGTCCCTCCCCCTGTCGCGACCCTCCACTGACAGACGTAGGGACGGACCTGGAGGGAGAGGGACTACGTGGGGAGGGAGGGGNGTGCGGGGCGGGGGTGGGCGGGTATCCGGAACGACCGTGCCGGACCTAGGGACCTCCAGTGGACGAGGACCCAAGGACGATTCTCTGGATGAGGAACGGTGGAGGGGGGAGGGACGGGAGGTGTATGAGAATAACCTCGGTGTAGGGGGTACCGGCGGGGAGGGTAGTGGGTCCCACCTAGACCCCTACACCATAAGTCTAGGTCTTCTGGACACAAGGTCGCTATCAAGACGGTGGAGAACCGACACACTGGGGAGAGTCCCGGTACGGGTCTGTCAGGAGAGGGAGGTTGTCCCTGGTCGCGCCGGAACCTGTGACGACCACTCCCAGGACCCCGGAGGACCCCTTAGGGCTCCCCGGGTCTCAAGGGGTACGGGGACAGACGACGTGAACCAACGGCCCGGACCTCCCCAGAGTTCCGCTTTCTGTCTGTGACGTGCCGAGTGCCCACTCGACGCCCCTTCGGCCTCCGGGGTCCTACTCGTCCAGACCGGGCTCTTCGAGGAGAGACGCTGCCCGTGAGTCCAAGGTCCAGGGGGGGCTGGCGGTCGACCGCAGTAGACAGGAGCTATTAGTCCTCTCTCCCCTACTACGATAGCCGTGAAGACTGGTGCCCACTTGTAGACCTTTCCGCCGCATTTCTTTCGGCGCCACACCTCTCACCTCCCCAAAAGAGGAGGACTCGAAGCCCGTTCCAGGAGTGGGAGTAGGGGTGGAGGGACCTGACCGGGGGGAGCCGTGCAGGAAGGGGCGGAAAGGGCGACGGGATCCGGAGTCCCAGGGAGTTCGGAACCAAAAGGGAGGTCTCTGTCCTTGTCCCCGCCCTCCAATCAGTGTGGCAGTGTCGGGTCCCCAGGTTTGACCGGGTCCGCGTTCGGGGACGCGGAAGCGGCCGGCGGGGAAAGCCTCGTCCGCGCCGTTCCGGTTCGTGTCGGTGCACCGCCGCGGCCCTGTAGTGGGCTCTGTGGGTCTGGGTCTGGTGGGCCCAGGGGCTAGGCAGGAGGAGAGAGGTCGGCGGGCGCCGGCGTCCGGGCAGGGGCGAGTCCGGAGACGGACGCGCCCCCGGAGCAAGTGTCCCGCCGACGGGCCCCTCGCTAGTCGCGTCGCCACACCGGCGGCCCTGTAGGAAGACGTTCCTCGGAGCCCTCGCGAACGTAGGTCGCGCTGGACCTCCGACCTGGCGCCATCGTAGTAGCCCCAGGACCTCCACGGGACAGCCCACACGTCGCGGGGGAGGGACGTTCCGGGGGGCGTCACTTGGCACGAGGAGGACCTAACATTCTCCCTCACCGACCCTTCTCTTGAACTCCCTCCTTATCTTCTGCGACGGCGACCGTCTCGTGGAGGACACGGGTCGAACGGCCCCGGGTCGAGACCCGGTCGGGCTCAGTGACCAAGAGTAGGGGTACTCCTACGAGAGGAGTGGTCCGTAAGTGGCGAACCTCTGTAAGGGACGGAACGTCCGACTTACCGAGAACCACCACCCTCGAACGGACGGGACCTTGAGTACCGACGGTGGGGGTTGGGGTCCGGAGGGGAGGTGTGGACCCGCGAAGTTGGGGTACGTTCACGTGTCCACGACTGGTGCGACGTAGTCAGATCCTCGGACTGTGCACGGATTGGGCTTCGGGTCCAAGGGGTCGGATTCCTTTGTCCGGGTTCCTGTCGGAGGGGTGGGAGTGGGTCAGGGTGGGACTTGACCTCAGTAGAGGGGTTGTGGGTTGCACCCCCTCGTCGAACCTCAGGACCTTTCTAGACTCCCCGAAACCTTGGGGACGTCTGGACCTAATTTCGAGTAGACTCCCGAAGGGACCACCAGGTCACAAATTCTGAGGGGTTAAAGTTACGTCCCCTGAACCCAAGATAGAGACTAAACCCTTGACTTTAGGGTTCTCCCTATAGGAGTCATTGTACGGTACGGGACCCCGTCTGGTTTTTTTTGATTTTTCGACAGACGTGACTGACCAAGACACTAGATAGAACCCGTTCAGTAGCTCAGAAAGACCTAAAGTGAAAGGAGTAGACATTTTACTTACACGAGTATGTGTGGGACCTCCTTGGTACATGAGGACTACCCATGTACGAGTCATTTGAGACCAATAACTTATAAATGACCGGGGACAAAACACGGTCCAGGAGATGACCCCAAGTTCCCTGGGGTCTTTACTTACTCTACCCTGACGGCTGGAAGTCCTTACTAGAAACCCTTTCTATATTTAAGTACGAAGTTTTAAATCCGTCGTAAAACGGCTAAATTGACACCTCCGTAAGGTTACAAGGAATGTATAGTCTGATACTTGTACGACGTCTATTGTCACTACTGTCGAGGAAATCACTCACGTATGACACACGGTTCAAAAAGTGGACGTGAATAAGTTGTCTATGCATGACACCTGGATCATCCACGGCCCATGAGACGACCCTCGACCCCACGTTTCGCACTCGTCTCGTCGCTGGTGGTGTGTCTCGTCTGTCCAATGACCTCCTTTCTGTCGTTTCTTCAGTGCTGTGTCTATGTGGGCAGTAGTTCCATTCTCGGCGTACCCCTGTGTGTGTCTCAACCATCGTTCCTCCCACACGACTCCCACCCCACCATCCTCGCACGCGGGACTACATCCGTTCTCCCCCATAGGAGTCATTGTTTGATTTTGTTAGTCTTTGGTGATTTTCAGACAGACGAAACCTAGGAGATACTAGGTGGAGGGTCTTAAGACCTTTATTTTCGTTTTTATTTGTTTACCCTAGATTAATTTTAATTTTCGAAGACGTGTTGTTTCCTTTTATATTCGTTCCACTTTTCTGTCGGAAGACTTACCCTCTTTTATTATCGTTTACTTCGTTGACTGTTTGTTGATTAGAGTTTTTATATGTTCGTTGAATACGTCGAGTTAAGGTCTTTTTATTTNACTTTGACCTCGGCTAATATGTCTCACTTCATTCGGTCTTTCTTTTTGTGGTTATGTCATATGATTGTGTATATATACCTTAAATCTTTCTACCGTTACTGCTGGGACATACGTTCTGTCCTTTTTTCTGTGTCTACACATATTGCCTGAAAACCTGAGTCTCCCTCTCCCTCTCCCACCCTACTAAACCCTCTTACCGTAAGATTGTACATATGACAGTACATTCTTAACTTAGCGGTCAGATACAGACTACGTCCTATGTCGTACGAACCCCGACCACGTACCTCTACTGGGTCTCTCTACAATACCCCTCCCTCCACCCTCCCCCCAAGTACAAACCCTTGCGTACATTCTTAATTTCTAAAATTTTAATTTTTTTTATTTTTTTATTTTTTTTATTTTCAGGCAGACGAAAAATAATAGCGACACATGGTCGTCAAGATTCACTGCGGGAGGGCGTTTTAAGAAGAGCACCAAATTCTGGAGTTGGTAACGAAGTCAACGACAACTGAAAAGTATTATGTATACATTCAAAGTTTAATCGTGTAAAATTATTGAATAGGAAATTCCCCGTAACATAAGGTAAACCTTCAATGAACTCTCTTAAGGGTCAACGAGTCGTGGTGCGGGTCGTGTGGCCTTTGGTCGATTGGCGCCAGTACACCTGAGTCTTACCAAACACAAGTGAAGTCTCCTTTCAACACAGACCTTATGGACAACATGACAGGAAGTAAATTTGACACCCAAACTTTATTTGTAACCATCAGATCAAGATACACTAGTAAACCTGAAAAATAAATAGCTTTTAAAAAGTTAACTCCTCTATAAACTTTCGACGATCTTAGTCAGGACTTCTTTGTGTACAGTTGACCTGATACCAAGGGTAAATTACACTGTACCTAAAAAAGTTTTAAACGGTTTAAATAGGAATACCAATTCCAAAAGGGATTGATAAACACGTAGACAAAAAAGTAAGCTCTTTTTTTTAAAGGATTGTTTTTATAAGTAACCAGTCAATACTAGTTTCTATTCAATTGTTTAGACGGATTCTATAAAGAGCTTGTACTTATACGTTCTATTAAAACTGTTTCAGTAACTGTCTGCACGTCTTCCGACCTTTTGTCTTTCATATTACAATAAGTAATGACGGTAGCTATATCCGCACGTAAAAAGAGAAAACAGTTTTTTTCATACACTACATTAAAATTTTATAATTAGAAACTGAGAAAAGAAAGAAAAAACACACAATTAGTAAAATTGTTTATATGAAAAGTTGTAAACAGTACAATTTCATGGTATTCCGACACTTAACGTGTTTTATAAAATCTAATAAAGGAGTTTATACGGTTTTTGTCGACGTAAAAACTTCTTACAGAATGTTTATAAGTCATGGTTTTGTTAGTTCAGTTTGATTCTATATAAAGATTAACGTTTCAAACGGAGAGGTCGTTTCTTTTACTATAATTTGAGATTCTTTCATGGTAAAGGACTCAACAATTTGTCATAATTTTAATAGTGTTTATCGTTAAAGGTCAATGAACCTAACGATCTTTACGAGAAGTAGTTTACAAATTTTAACAATGTGTTATTCCGTATAAACTACCTCTTCCTTTACCGTTGGGTGTGGTCACAAGAACGGACCTCTTAGGGTCCCTACTCCCTCGAATCACCCGACAGCAGAAACCCCAACGTGTCTCAGCCTGTGCTGACTTCGCTGAATCGTCGTCGTCATCGGTCCGTATAATCTTTATTTTTTTGTTTCTTTTTAAGTAAGTGTAAATTTCTATATGGAAACGAATCATTCAGTATAAATATGTAAAAAATGTATAGACTATAGGAATTGAATGTATGTTTCTTAGGATCTCCTTTTTGTTATTCCCTTTAACATTTGTAGTTGAGTTGTTTTTGGGAGTTTCGAGATGTTTCAGTATTAAAATTTCCCTTTTAGGTTTTAAGATCATCAGATGGTAGACTTATATAAAAACAATAGATTTCCATTTTTACATATATGTAAAAATCCTTATTAATTATGAAGAAAGAGTCCTCAGAATGCTACCACGTATATACACTTACTTGCTTATGTCGGAACTAGGTGGTCAAAGAGAGAGAGGTCGAACGTCCGTTAGTGAGCACCTTTCGTACCACATCGACTGTCTTACTATGACCCGGACTGACCGAGACCTTCACCAGGACCCCGTCTACCTCTCCTAAACCATCATCGATCCCTTCTACCGTTACAAACTAGCCTAGACCCAATTACCACCAGACTCGAAGATCTTACCAAGACAGAACCGGTGTAAAACCCCCGTCAAGAGCTTAAATAAGACGTCACTTAGGCACTTGACGTAAGTCACGAAGTCGACAACGGACCGAGTCCGCGTAAGTAAGCCACCGTGGACGACTAGAACTTCCCAGAGGACTCCTCCACCCCGCCCGTCGACACCGAGTGACACCCCTGTTCCGGTAATCACCGTCTCCTTGACTCCTTATAAGTCGCCGTACTCGAGAGGAACTTCGGTGATAAGACCGTGGTTCTGGACCGAGGTGGGTAAAGAAGAAAAAATGGTATCATAAACAAAAATAAAAAATGGTATTACTAATATATATACTTTAAGTTATTTTTTTAAAGTGACATATAACATAACCAATGATAATGATACCACTGGGTACTAATAATAACTTTCGTTACACATCTCCTCCTCATAAAAAAAAATTCTTATTGACAAAAGTAACCCATAATTTATGAGATCCATCCTTCCACCCTTTTTCCACGAGGTTCGTCTCGTCTCGTGTACTTTTCCGGGACTCAGTCCCGACTCGGACCCTACATTCTCGTTGAGTCGTCATTATAACGCCGAGGTCACCCTACTCGCGTCTATTCCTGGTGTTCATCTCTGAGGTCTCCGTCGTCCTCAGTACACCAACCCCACCTTAAACCAACTTGACACTCTTTTACGTCTTCATCGTTGTTTGATCTAGTGTCAAATAAAGACAAAGGGTCTTCTTTTCGGGTTTCCGTTCGTCTGCACACGTAGTCACAGTCACTAGTCCGGGTAAGACAGAGTAACGAGACGGCTTGAAACGTCCCCGAATGAGGAGTATCGGGTTCTACCGACGGAGGGTTCTACCGACGGACTCACAGTCGGCAGTGCAGACGTAAGAACAGTCGTCTTTACTCCATTCTGTTCCTTTCGAGGTGGGGTGGAGGTGCATTTTTCCGTTGTGTTGTGGACAGACGTAGGTTGACTGGTCCTAAATTCACGGATCGATGTTTGTCGCTCGACAGAAAGATTTCTTCTCTTATTACCTACCCTCCCCGTTCTCGGAGACGGAGTGACCCTTTGTCAAAACCAGAAGTAGGATTTTCGTCACCACTCGGTGACTTCGAAAATTCTTGTTCTAACAACACTCATATGGAGGCAAAGTCCTACATTCTTTACCGATCTCACTCGGCTCCACAGAGCTCCCGTCGTCCTCCTCTGAGGTCGTTACTAGGTCCGTACCAGTACGTCCACCTTACACACGTCTTCTTCACTTCCTTCCGGTGTTGCCTCGGTTCTCACGACCGACGTCCTTCCTACCGAGGACTCTGACCGGTCTTACGTTCTCTTCGTGCAGACACCCACAGCAGTCCTCAAGTCAAAACCTAACACTACAACCTCCACGGACGTTCTTCGAGTTTACCCCCACAACCGCCCGTCAACCTATATGTTTAGGTTTCGTGAACATATAGGGACCTCCAGGTCACCAATTCTTAGACGGAAGGTTACGTCCCCTGTGTCCAAGCTAGGGACCAAATCCTTGACTCTAGGGTATACGGTGTCCCGTCGATTCTGACTCGTGGCGTTACTCTCTCACCGGTTTATTTATTTATAAAATTTTTTTCTTCTTTAGTGTTTCTCGTCAGGTTTTACGTTTGTCCACACTTTCACAGAATCGTTCCTCGGGGACAAATTACGGTACCCGGTCCACCTGTGTGCGTACGCGTTCACTCTTTCGACTCGGACCCTTGAGCCGACACTACCCGATCCTTCTCCTCTTCCGCCTCTTCCTCGGTCTTTCTGGTCTCTGTTTGTCGTCCTCCCTCTCCTAATACCCTCGGTCCCCTTAACTCACTAACTCTTCTTTCTCTTCCCGGGGTCGGATTGGACTAGACACGTCTACGCCTCCGTCCTTTTCCTACCCTTGTGGACTTCAGTGACTGTCGAGGGAATACCCTTCGAGTTAAGGAGTAAACGTTTTATCCTGGTTCTGTAGTGAATGATACGATCATAATAGTGAAAAGGTCGTGAAAGGAGAGTTGACGGATTTTCGTGAAGTCAAATAACCTCAGTGATACCGTCTCAGAGGGTCGACGGGTCATAGATAAGAGGGAAGAAGGCGACGACGACGACGATTCAGCGAACAGCACAGGCTGAGACACACTGGGGTATCTACCGTCGAGTGGTCCGAGGGGGCAGGGACCCTAAAAGGTCCGTTCTTGTGACCTCACCCAACGGTAAAGGAACAGGTCACGTACTTTCACTTTTCACTTTCACTTCAGTGAGTCAGCACAGGTTGACAATCGCTGGGGTACCTGACGTCGGGTGGTCCGAGGAGGTAGGTACCCTAAAGGTCCGTTCTCATGACCTCACCCAAAGGTAAAGGAAGAGGGGAAGAAGACGTCTTTACCTTTAAAGTCGACTCGTGAACTGATAGACCGATTTCTGATGTAAAGGGTCGGAGGAAACGTCGCTCCACACCAACACACTGATGTACTGGACACAATGACTCTCCTAGGGACTCCAACGACGATTCAACGAAGTCAGCACAGACTGAGACACGCTGGGATATCTGCCGTCGGGTGGTCCGAGACGGCAGGGACCCTAAGAGGTCCGCTCTTGTGACCTCACCCAACGGTAAAGGAAGAGGTCGAATCCCTTGGTCTTAGAAAAGTTTATCCTTGATTTGTTTAGACGGGAAACTAGACCTCCTTAAAATTTCCGACAAGTGATATATTCGGAGAGACTCTCAACACTTCTTTGTGCTCGTCGGGCACTTGACAGAGGGTGGCAACGTGATTATAACCTAAAGCTTACTCGTTACCACATTAATACCGGTGAGTCTGTGCTTCTACTTAACAACCCTCGAGGGTCCTTTCCAGAGAAGAAACTGACATGTAAACGGTGCGGATCTGTACTACGAACCACTGTTCGTCGGTAGAACACTGTCACTCCCTTTTGTACGGTTGGGGAACCGTTACCGTCCCTCCACTTCCAACTTTCGTTGGAGACACCACTCACTGTGACGACTCGGTGAGTCAGTCGGTCGTGACCTTGGTGAAGTGGGAACCAGTGGAACAATGACCGTCGTCTTGACAGGAGTCACGACTTCGGTAAACTTCCACAGTCCACCTCCGTAGAGCTTAGAACGAGGTCGTGCCATGTGGAGAGGGAGAATCTTCACAACACTCCACCAGGACACGTTTTGGTGTCCACCTTTCACGAAGGGGTACTCTCTGCCTGGACCGGTCTAGGTCGCCTACCCCGCTTTATTGAGTTAAGCCTCAAAAGACATATCTTTTGATACCTCTTGTCGTCTACCCCACTTTATCGACAATCCTCAAAAGACATAGATTTTGGTACCTCTTGTCGTGGAACGGACGGGTGGTCGTCTCCTGACCTGGTCCACCGAGTGACCCCAGGACAGGTCGGGACTCGAGACGCTGACACATTACGGTAGAGTGAGGCGGGGTCGTGTCGACGAGGATGTGAGACACCCTTTTCCGAGTTCCCTCCCTGGGAGGGTACTCCTCTCCCTCCCTCCGTCCCCGGTGGAGGGGACGTCCGAGGGGACTCTCGAATAAGACGGAGTGTAAGGAGTGGTTCCCTTCGGGTCGTTCCTGGACTCGGACCGGAGTTTCTCCCTTCAAAACTACTTCCGCCGTCATGTTGGAACCGGTTACCCCAATGAGTCTCCCTCAGGTCTGGTGGTCCCCCACTGAACCCGTAATCGCCGCCGGTACTCCTCCTCGTTTAACCCCACTGTGTAAACCACCGGAGTGGCACGTCGAGGTCCGACGCCCACTGTGTACCGGAGAGTCTAACCAGGTAGTCCTGACTACCCGGGGAGGCGACGGGCGGGTGCCTTGTGCGTCCCACGTCTGCAGTCGCCCTCGAGGACGTCTGTGACGGATAGTTCAGTTTGTACTAAGTCACCGTTTGAGAGTCCATGGAACTTGTTTGACAATCTTCCACAAACCCCCTTTCCGTCCCTAAAATAGTCGAAAGTTTAGGAGTCTACCGTGAGGAAGGTCAATTGAGATTTTCGTTGAGAATCATGGATCTCACGTATCTACTATTTCGGTGTTGGCGGTGGGTACTCCTGACTTCGACCCCGGGCCGTGTAGCATTAACGAGTTTATTTCGAAATACTACCGATTAAAAGGACGAGTCTCAAGAGGGTCCCGAACGGGTACGGTGTCGTGGTTTCGGTGAGTCTCGGAGGTTGGGTACTGGAGGACCTCCCCCGTCGGAAGAGTCGAGTCTCGTAGGAGGGGTGACGGGTGGGGGACCGGCAGGGCCGAAGGGTAGTCAGTCGGGAGACCTGCGGGAGGTAGAGTCGACTCAACCGGTGGGGAGAGTACTTTGACAACGTCATACCTAGAATGGGGTGGGTCCGACACGGGTCGTGGTACAGTCCGTGTGTCTAGTTCCGTCCCCCACACGGGACGTCTCGTGTCCCCTTCCACTCCGGGTAGACCCTCGAAGACGGTCCTTTCTGAACTCCTTCCTTCTTTGTCCCTCTACTTGTCTTCCTTTCCCGACCCGTACCGCCACCGTACACCTCCGTGTCCCACGGTCCCCGCTTCCTTTTGTCGTCCGTTCCGAGCTACCTCCTCCGAGACTCACCGAAACCACGACACCGTGCCCGCTCGGGACCCTCTTGAGACTCGTCCTGTTAATCGGTAGTGTTTCGAAATGAACTCGTTAATACTACACGGCCCGGGGTCGAAGTCAGGAGTACTGTTGGGAGATATCCCATAATCGCAGGGTAAACTCTCGACTCCTGAGATCCGTGGCGTTGACGATCCACCGTTTCGACCCTGAACCACCAAAGTGGCACATCGAGTTCCGACGCCCACTGTCTACCAGACCGGAGTCTGGGAGGTCCTCGATTTCACACTACTCGAGAACGATACCGGTATTCGGAGCTCTGTCGTACAAAGAATCAGTATGGGTGACGGGAACAACCTTGAATAGTCTCAGGCGGTGATACCGTGTGACGGAGAGAGGAGGTGGGGGGTTTCACTACAGTAGAAACAAGTCCATTATAAAGGGTGTGTCCTACCCGTGGCCCGTCTGGGATTCGTACCTGGTCGGTGGAACCTTTACCGAGGCGGTCGGGGTGGTTCGGGAAGTCCCGTGACGTCGGGACCAGTTACTGAATTGACGTCAGAGTCTACTCTGTCTGGGGTTCGATCTTGGTGGGTCGAGGGTCTGGGGGCAGAGGGAGAACGATTCGACACCTCACTAAAAAGTGAGTCGTACCTATTGATCATGTGTGAGGCGAGTCCCGGGAGAGTCGGCACACTGAACCCGTGGAAGTAGAGAGACTGAGATTCAGAGGAGGTCGAGTGTGAAGAGACGAGTTGAGGTCTAGTCACGTCAGATCGGAGGAAATTTACTAGGGAGAGAGTCCGTACCCTTGAACCGTACAGGATCAATAACGACAAGTCAACGGTTCAGTACAGTCTGAGAATCACTGGGGTACCTGACGTCGTGCGGTCCGAAGGAACAGGGAGTGGTAGGGTTTTAAACGGTGTACTTGAACCCGTACAGGATCTACTTATAGAAATTTTTTTTTAAAAAAAAATTAAATTTTTGTAAAAACCGACGCAACCCAGAAGTGACACACCCGAAAGAGACCGACGCCACTCACTCCGATGTGAAACAACGCCACGTGCCCGAAGAGCAACGTCACCGAGAGAACAACGACTCGTGTCCGAGGTCCCGCAAGTCCGAGCGGAGTCATCAACGCCGTGTGTCCGAATCGTCGAGGTTTCGTACACCCTAGAAGAGACTGGTCCCAGATTGGGTACAGGGGACGTAACCGTCCGTCTAAGAATAGGTAACCTGGTGGTCCCTTCGGACTGTTTACAAAGAATTTGGGTGAAGGGTGGTACCAAGTCGAGGAGTAAGAGAGAGGGAAGTTATTGATCTTTAAGAGGAGTGACTAAGAGGACAGAACACGTTTATTGTTTTAGGGTTACGGTTACCTACCCTCCATTCAATCCGCGTGTCCACTTTATCACACTTCCCCTAATTTTCCATGTTTAAAGGTCGATACTTTATTTAGTGACTCTACATTACATGTTGTATCCCTTATGTCAGTCATTATGACATTATTGAGACATACTACTGTTTACCATTGATCTGGATGTCACCACTAATATTATATACTTTTATCGCTTAGTGATATGGACTTTGATTATGTTATAACAAACAGTTAACATTAAGTTAATTTTTCTATGGTCACTTAAGATGATCTGTCTTCATGTAAAGGGAGAGTGTAAGTTCCAGGTCGCCGTCCAGCACCTTTCAATCGCACCACGTGGTGTCACGCTCCTCGGGCCGGAGAAAGATTGACCAACGAGAAGTCGCACACCGAAAGTAAGTCAAAGGAGTACCAGATTTTATCGACGACACGAGGTCAGTAGTACAGGTACAAGATCGGTAATCTTTCCTAATTAACCTCTGTTTCTTTTGTAGAGAAGAGAAATTTCTGTAAAACGAACAAAAGAGAACTCGTGTAGATCGTTCCTTTCGTTCCGTTGTCAGAGAAGACTCCCATTGGTACACGAGACGATTTTTGTATTTTCAGATTGGGAGTCCTTCTTCCCTCGAGTCCGTACGCTCTGTTGGTCGTCAGGACGTCGTGAGAGGTGAGACGGCGGGTCGTTATTCCAAGTGATGATGAGAATTTTTCGTAAATAACTCAAAACCGACCCGACCCAGAAGGGACGACACGAACCCGCCCTCTGACACCACGCACTCGCAGCGTAACACCACCGAAGAGGACAACAACTCGTGTCCGACATCCGTACCCGAGTCATCAACGTGGTGAGTCCGACTCATTAATACCGGGTGTCTGTTAATTAGAAACTGAACACCCTAGAAGGACCTGGTCCCTAGCTTGGGTACAGGGGACGTAACCGGTGACCCACTGAAACCTTCACAGTGAAAAATAAAACATAACTCTATATCGACTAATTATTACAACACTATCAAAGTCCACTTGTCGTTTCCCTGAGTTTCTATGTATGTGTACGTAGGTAAGAGGGGATTTGAGGGGAGGGTAGGTCCGACGGTGTATTGTAACTCGTCTCAAGGGACACGATGTCATCCAGGAACAACAATAGGTAAAATTTATATCGTCACACATTGACAGGTAGGGTCTGAGGGATTGATAGGGAAGGGGGATGGGAAGGGGGACCGTTGGTATTTCAACGAATAAAAAAATTTCTACTGTATTAGACTTTTTTTACCTGAACTTAAATTCTAAATCGGAAAATCTATATGTGTCTTACAATCGTCAAGACCCTCACTCATACTCCCTGAAAGGGACACCCCAATGTATAAAGACATGTAAACTTGAAATGTTATTCAGTCTTAACGTGTACATTGACTTTTTTTTCCGTAAATTTTATTTATATCAGATATGAGAGGGACTTATTTTGTCATACACGAGTCTTGATATGTCTGTTAATTTTTTTCTTAAAAAAAAAAAACCGGTGTGACACGCCGAACACCCTAGAATTAAGGGACTGGTCCCTAGCTTGGGTCCGAGGGTCGTTACTTTCTGAGGTAAGGATTAGTGACCTGGTGGTCCCTTAAAGGTTATTGATTTCTGGTCAAATTAGAGAGTGTTAAAGTGGGAAGTCTCTCTAGGAGTAATTATAAAACTATGCTATGGCAGTCAGAAGAAGTATATAAACCTATACACTCTGTCTGGTCTATCTGTCTATCCATCTGTGTAAGACTTTTGTTTGAATCCTAGCAAGACTTATATAAAAAAAGGTTTTAACATAATACTTTTGGAAGTTTGTCTGCCGTTTCGATCTCCTTAACAAGTCGCTTTTGGGTGTGGGTAGTGGGTCTAAGAGGGTGACTGAAATAGTGTATTTTTAGAAGTATATTTTATGAATTACTCTATTCTCAAAAAGTTTAATAGAAAAGTTTGTTTTTGGACCAAAACCACACGTACAGATACGTAAAATGTACATGCCTGCGTACAATGGTGGTGTCAATCCCAAGTCTTGTCACGGTAGTAGGAGTTATGTGAGGGAGAGCGGTAGGGATTCGCCGTGCGGGCAGGGGTAGGGATCGGACCCTCGGTGGCTCGATGAGAGCAGCGGTGACGAAACAGAGAAGATCTGTTAGTGTATTTAGCCTCGCGTGTCGTGCGCAACAAACTCGGACCGAAGAAAGTGGGTGCAACAATACACATCGTTCTCAAGCAAGGAAGAATAACGGCCCAAGGGATTTACTTGGTATCAAGTACTGAGGTGAGAGGGTTAAACCCAACGAAGGTCAAAACCCACTAGTACTTATGTCGACGATAGTGGTAAGAAAAAAAATCAGGACACATAAAAGCCGGTGTGACCAAGAGGCGACGACAGGCGCCCACAAGAGGTCAGCACCGGTGTGCCCCGAGGAGAGATCGACGTCACGTGTCCGAAGCGTGACGCCTCCGAAAGGAACTACGCCCGAACCCGAGATCCGAGTACCCGAGTCAACAACACCATGTGTCCGAACCAACGGGGACCCGTACACCTTAGAAGAACCTGGCGTCTAGGTTGAGTAAAGGGGACGCAACCGTCCACCTAAGAATTGGTGACCTGGTGGTCCCTTCAGGAGTTGTAAGAACATATCCACAAACACACTTACATTGTTTGTAATCCCATTCATAGATCTTCACCTTAACGACCCAGTAACCACAAGGTTAAACGTGGATGGGTTACCGATTCCTCGGACCTTCCGACGTCAGGTACCCCAGTGATTCTCAGCCTGTGCTGACTCATTAAAGTGAAAGCGAAAAGTGAAAGAACGTAACCTCTTCCTTTACCGTTGGGTGAGGTCATAAGAACGGACCTCTTAGGGTCCCTGCCCCCTCGGATCACCCGACGGCAGATACCTCAGCGTGTCTCAGCCTGTGCTGATTTCACTGAATCGTCGTCGTTACCGATTACTACTTTCCAACGACGACACTCTGTACACGGTGCGACCCGCACACGATACGGCCCTAAGTACCGGAGGTCTCCTCTCCTTAAACTAGACCTCGGACTCTACTCTGAACTGGTGGACTTCGGAAACACATCGTTTCAAAATGATTTTATATTATCTCTATCCCTTTCGAAGACTGTATCTGTAGTCTTCCCCTGTCTTTCTCACAGGGGAACGATCAAAAATCGTTCCACATTTTAACGGATCACTCTAGATCGGTAATACGATTGAGTAAATAAAGTATAAGAAACACTACGTCTCATTTGGGACTTAAAAGGAAGGTTTAATTTGTATGTCCGTCACGTCTCTTATTACATTACTCACACACGCGGTGAGACATACCCGTTCACGGGATAAAACAGTGAAGAGACATGAGAGATCGTGGGAAAGATTTTCACTACAAGAAATAAAAGGAGAGTCTACTAACGAGATCGTGACGTCTACGGTGACGTCCTTAAAGAAGTAGGAAAGGTGTTTTATGAAAGAATAGAGAATGTACATTTCGTCTTAAGACAAGAAGCCTTCCCTTTCCTACTCTACGAGTCGTCACAAAAGATATATCTCGATTATCCAGTGTCCCTCTTTACATCCAATTAAAGGTCGAATAATAGAGAATCATAAAAAAAAATCCTTAAGACAAATAACACGGAACACACACAGACAGTCATAACTATTGGAATACCACGCGGTACTTATTCCTATGATTTACAAATGGAAACGATTATTCAATTCCAAAACAAAACTCTTAGTTTTTGTTATCCACAGAAAACTCGTTGACAATATAAACTGTACATATGACTGACTATTTGGGATAAAATGTGTTTCTTATTAATCTATTTTAAAAAGAAAAGATCAAAAGACTACACTCAACATAAGACACAACCACTACCTTTTGACACGACAATTTCTATTAGGTTTACATCTCGAGAAATCTTTACTCTACGAAAGGATTAATCACTTCGACGGAGTAAGTATAATTTAAAAAGTATGTAAAACGACACCGAAATATTCTCTCGAAGACATCACGGGGGGTGGGGGTAAGTATATAACTTTAGGATTATGGGGAGGATCGGCCGAGTGGGACGACGGTAACACTACCGTAATCCACCACCCCCGGAAACCCTCCACTATTCCAAAAGTCTTACCTCGGGAAGACTACCTTAATCACGGGAAACTTTTTGAGGTTTCTCGAAGAAGGGAAAAAGACAGTACACTCCTATATCGGTCTTCTGGTAGGTAGTAGATACTTCGTCCTTCGACTAAGAGCGGTCTATAGTTTAGACAACCACGAAATTAAACCTGAAGGACCGAGGTCTTGACACTCTTTATTTAAAGACAACAAATATGTGGTGGGTCAGATACCATAAAACAACTTATTTGTCGGATTTACCTGATCCCGTATAATTTGTACAAATTTCCTATCTTTTCCTTTTATCTTTTAATTTACCTATTTTAACCATCACTTGTGTCCCCATATAACACGAACCATTTTACCTTGAAGAAGAATTTTCAACTGTATTACAACTTTAACTCTTGTGAATTCATTATCTACTTGACTACAATCTGAAGATGTATGTATTTTGATCTAAAGACGTAAATTTCAAAAATAAAGAAATTTAAATTAACATCCACATCATATAAAGTTTAATAGAAGTTTTACTTTTTCGTTTTAGAATCCCAAAGTGAATTGAGTTACTTCTCAGTTAGATGAGGGAGGGAGAGTTTTAAGGAGAAACTAGAAAATCCAACTACTTTCCATCCCTCCCCACTTAAAATTTTAACTACCAAGAGTCAACCTTTTATCCATCCAGTGAATAGAGTCGACTTTAATTTACTAAATAAATGAATACCTAACTTTTAAGCTGTACTTGTCATTTATGAACGACAGAGAAAAAAGAAGGACATTAGAAAATCTATAAACAATCATAACCTATTTACTTGATGAAATATCAATCAAGTCCTGATGAAAATCTGTCGAGAACCCTGATTACTTGAGATCCGAAGTCTTGAAAATTTATTAAAATTCATTTCTACTCGATCTCCAGTCGGACCCGAACCCGGTCTCTGGGTGAAGTGACGGACACGAACGGGACTTAACTGTTCCGTAAAGATCCTCCCACACATACACGCACACGTGGTCTAAAACTCTTTAACCTCGACTAGCGAGAAGTCGCACGATTCCAAACGAAAGTTTGTTAATTCTAGACTAAGGACATACACGAACAAATCGATGGATGACGCAAATTTTACCGTTATTAAATGTTATCATAAGTAAAACACAAGAATAAGACTGTAGAAAGGAATCAAGAAAAAATATTTCCTTTGTCCAACCTAATCCACTAGAGGATCCATTAAAAGTCAAACCTATAATATACAAGTGAAAGAAGAAAAATTTTATATACACATATAAAATTAATTTTTGTAAATTTTGTGTCTCATTTATTATATCCTTTATGAGTAAATGAGTGGTGAGTCTTGATATCTAATACGTTTAAAACTAGGAAACTCTTTGTTTACGTCAGAATGTATAAGTGAACATCCGTGGAGTACGGGTTCAGGATAATTAAGAGAGAAATGGATTCCACTGAAGGGACCACCGAGTCTACCATTTCACAGACGGATGTTGTACCCTCTGGACCCAAGTTAGGGACCCAACCCTTCTAGAGGACCTCTTCCTTTACCGTTGGGTGAAGTCATAAGAACGGGCCTTTTAGGGTACCTGCCTCCTTGGACCATCCGATGTTAGGTACCCCAACGTTTCTCAGTCTGTGGTAACTCGCTGTAAATGAAATACAGACAATCGTTCGAATAATTAGTCTACTCTCTCTGTGGAGATCCAACTCCCTCAAAGTGGTCCGGGTAGAGGGTGTTATGCGTAAAAACTCTATCCTACCGTGTTCCTCACAGTAAGGGTCGGTATTTTGTTAACTGTACGTATGATCAAACAACTCGGTAATAGTCAGGTTCCAAACTCTTTTCTTTCTTTTTTCCAATCCGAATCCGTCTTCGCCGAAGTAGTTGTGTCTCAATTTTCTTCGCAGAATTAAAGCACATCTCCCCTTCTCTTACGGACAGTGGCCGTCACGTTAAGAAGGGCGGCGAACCCCTGGAGGCCGGAAGGATGGACAATGGGAGAGTCACTGTAATTCATAGAGACACACACGAATAAACGGTAGACATATAGGGAGCCTACTGGACAGACACGTCTAGAAATCGGACAAATTTTGTCCGACCAACAAAAGAATGACAAGTCAAGAATCTCAAAAATTACTTAAAACTTATGCAGAAAGTAGTTTATATACTAAATGTTTGTAACAGAGAGTCGGATATTAAACAGAAAATCAAGAGAAAATATTAAAAAAAACCAGAAAAGTAAGAGAATTGTCACAGAAAATGTCTGTGAAAACTATTTGACTATTTCAGGTTAAATAGTCCCAAAAAAAAAAGTACTTAGAGCCAAAATCACAGTACGAAATCCTTGCGTAACTGATTAGCGTCCAGTACTTCTAAAAGATACAAAAGAAGGTCTGTAAAATATCAAAGTCCAAATCTAGATATTGAGTGAAATTCAATTAAAATCATATGACACACTTCAAATCCTGTTCTAAGGGAAAAGAGAGTGTATCAGAAGATCAACAAGGTCGTGGTAAACAACTCTTCTGACAGGAAAGAGGTCACTTAACGAGACGTGGAGACAGTTTTAGGTAACTGACAAATGCACCTAAATAAAGACCCGAGAGATAAGACAAAGTAACTAGATACACAGGAGAGGAGACCGGTGTGATATGAGAACTAATTGCAACGTTCGGACAAGAGAGGATTTTAGTCTAGTAGAGTAAGGAAGTTGAAGTAAGAAAAAATCTTAACAAAGATCGATAAGATCAAAGAACCGGAAAGGTACATTTGAAATCTTAGTCGAAAAGACATAGATATTCTTAAGGACGACCCTAGACTAACCTTGACACAACTTAGATGTCTAGTTAAAATACTTAACACAGGGGGGTTTTCTAGGTGAATTCAGGATTGACCCCGGGTTGTGTAGTGGAGTCTTACACTTAAGTAAACCTATCTTAGTAACATCTACATTAATTAATTCTACTCCAGTGTCACCTTCTCCCACTCAGGAGTCAGACTCCAGGGGTATTCTCTCTGTCTGTGTCCCACTTGTGATGTAACTGGTGTCTCCGTCTACAAACTCACGACGTCGGCGGTCGGCTCCCAGTGGGTCCTGACGTCCCTTTCTAGGAGGGGACCTCCGAAGTCTCTGTCTTACTAAGGCAACTGTGGAACTAAAGTCTAGAGGTCGAAGGTCTCGACACTCTGTTATTTAAAGGTAACAAAATTCGATGGGTCAAACACCATGAAACAATGTCGTTTATACTAACCAGACCCCTCTTTGCTGTAGGAATGAGACAACTCGGAAGGTTAGGCACTTGTGTAATACAAAGAGGCACATAAATCTAGCAGAAAATAAATAAAGTAGTTGTAAAATGTCAAAAGTCGTATCTGTAGAACGTATACAAAACGGTTCATATAGAAATGACAAAAAGAGAAAAACCTCAGTAATATTTATCATAAATGACAGAAAAACAAAGGTCAACAAGTGACGATCGTATATCTTTATACCAACTAAAAACACACAATTGGAACATGGAACGTCGGTGTTACTTGAGTCAATAGTGCAGATTCTCAAGATCTTTAGACATCGTAAAGACTACGCGAATGAGAGAAGTTTTTTAATATAATTACCGATATTTTGTAAGTCACTATAAATTAAGAATAAAATCGTTAAGGGAGGACAACCTGTAAATATAAGAAAGGAAAATAATAATGATAATAAAAGTTGCTACCTTACTTAAAGTCTAAAACCCTGTATTTAGAGATTATGGGAAAAGATTAATACAGTCTCCACTCTGAGGATCTGCACCTTAATCGACCAGTTTTCCGACTTGGGAGGAGTTCGTATGCATCCCGAGTCGACGAAAGGTCCTTCCAGTTCGGTTGTCGAAGGGTAGTCGATGTGTACCTCGTGAGTTACGAGACTTTGTGTCGGTTGAAGTCCTTAATAGTGAAATTTCGAGTAACGGTAAACTGTCCTCTTTTTGTCATAGAGGGAACGTAAAATTTTATTAGGAAAGATTTTACGGGTGGACATGGTAGGGACGAGTTGTGGGAGGTACCGAGGGATCATGGAAGTCTTATTTCAGTACGGGGTCCGACTGTCCACCTAAGGGGTTTAATCGAGGTTAAGTGAGGGAAGTGACGAAGGAAGATGGGGTCCGTGATGTTGAACCGACCAATAAAGGTCTTGGATGTTGTTTTCGAACAAGGGGTGGTTACGGGACGGGTACAACAGACGAGTTGGACCTTGGGTCCACACGAACGGGACGGATGGGGAGTGGTTCCCCCATGGATCCTCTTCAAATCTCACTCCTAGAACTTGGTCTGATTGACAAGGTCGGATGGAGACGACACACTGGAAACCTTTCAATGAATTGGAGAGACACGGAGTTAATAGCGTTCTCATTTTACCGTCATTCCTTTCGTCGATGGAGTGTCCCAACAACGTTCCTAATACTCAAGTAATTCTCATATAGTTGAGATAGACCGTAAACCCTTCATAATTATGTAGAAATGATGATAACAATGACAATAAGTATCGACGGGGGAGGGATTGAACCAGATAATAGGTATCCTTTGTCGAGTGACGGTGATAAGAATAAGGTAACACAAAGAAGAATTTGCGTGCTCGACGTACAAAGAGTAGATTTACTTCGATTATTGGAGTGGGGACAAAGTGTCTGAGTGCCACTACTAAATTTCTCGATTATCCATAGACTCACAACAAAAGAAAATTGGAAAACCGGCGTGGAGTCCATACACTTTAGGATAATTTTATCAAGGGACTGTTCCCGAGTTTTGGTACGGGGGACCTCACCTTCGTGTCAGAAATGACGACCTGTGGTCTCTTCAGGGAATTCACGATATAAAAAGAAAATCAAAAAATTTAAAATAATAACCTCACATTCGTTTAAACCTTTTGAGTCGTCATCGGTGTCCTGACCTTTTCCAGTCAAAAGTAAGGTTAGGGTTTCTTTCCGTTACGGTTTCTTGCGAGTTTGATGACGTGTTAACGTGAGTAGAGTGTACGATCATTTCAGTACGAGTTTTAAGAGGTTCGGTCCGAAGTCGTTACACTTGGTACTTGAAGGTCTACAAGTTCGACCAAAATCTTTTCCGTCTCCTTGGTCTCTAGTTTAACGGTTGTAGGCGACCTAGTAGCTTTTTCGTTCTCTCAAGGTCTTTTTGTAGATAAAGACGAAATAACTGATACGGTTTCGGAAAGTGACACATCTAGTGTTATTTGACACCTTTTAAGACTTTCTCTACCCTTATGGTCTGGTGGACTGGACGGAGAACTCTTTACACATACGTCCAGTCCTTCGTTGTCAATCTTGACCTGTACCTTGTTGTCTGACCAAGGTTTATCCTTTTCCTCATGCAGTTCCGACATATAATAGTGGAACGAATAAATTGAATATACGTCTCATGTAGTACTCTTTACGACCCGACCTCCTTCGTGTTCGACCTTAGTTCTAACGGACCTCTTTATAGTTATTGGAGTCTATACGTCTGCTGTGGTGGGAATACCTTCTTTCACCTCTTCTTGATTTCTCGGAGAACTACTTCCACTTTCTCCTCTCACTTTTTCAACCGAATTTCGAGTTGTAAGTCTTTTGATTCTAGTACCGTAGGTCAGGGTGGTGAAGTACCGTTTATCTACCCCTTTGTCATCTTTGTCACCGAGTGAAAAATAAAAAGACCCGAGGTTTTAGTGACGTCTACCACTAACGTCGGTACTTTAATTTTCTGTGAATGAGGAACCTTCTTTTCAATACTGGTTGGATCTGTCGTATAATTTTTCGTCTCTGTAGTGAAACAGTTGTTTCCAGGTAGATCAGTTCCGATACCAAAAAGGTCACCAGTACATACCTACACTCTCAACCTGATATTTCTTTCGATTCACGGCTTCTTAACTACGAAAACTTGACACCACAGCCTCTTCTGAGAACTCTCAGGGAACCTGACGTTCTTCTAGGTTGGTCAGGCAGGATTTCCTATAGTCAGAACCCACAAGTAACCTTCCTGCCTACAACTTCGACTTTGAGGTTATGAAACCGGTGGACTACTCTTCTCGACTGAGTAGACTTTTCTGGGACTACGACCCTTTCTAACTCCCGTCCTCCTCTTCCCCTACTGACTTCTACTCTGTCAATCTACCGTAGTGACTGAGTTACCTGTACCCAAACCCACCTGAGGTGCTCAACCACTACCTGTCCCTCCGGACCGTACGACGTCAAGTACCCCAGCGCTTCTCAGTCTGTGTTGACTCACTGACTTGACTTGACTTAACGAAATGTTTAAACACAATCAAAGACGACATGTTACTTCACTTAGTCGGTATACATATGTATATAGGGAAGGGAGAACGACTCACGAAAAATTATAACCCATAGTGAGACGAAGGGACCACCGAGAAATATCTTAGACGGGCGTTACAGCCTCCGGACCAAGTTAGGGACCCAACCCTTCTAGGGACCTCTCTCCTTACCGTGGGTGACGTCATAAGGACGGACCTCTTAAGGTGCCTGTCACCTCGGACCACCCGATGTCAGACACCGCAACGTTTGTCAACCTGTGCTGACTCACTTAGTGTGTGTGTGTTAGACAACTCCCAATAGTAGAGACCGACGGGGGTGACACCTTCCTTCCTTGTCTTTTTCGATTCTCCATACTGACTACCCCTGAAGGGACGACCGAGTGTTCCATTTCTTAGAAGGACGTTGCGTCCTGTAGACCCAAGCTAGGGACCCAACCCTTCTAGGTACCTCTTCCCGTACCGTTGACTGAGGTCATAAGTACGGACCTATTAGAGGTGCCTGTCTCCTGGGACCAGCCGATGTCACGTACCCCGACTTCTCAGTCTGTGTTGATTCGCTGATTCGTGTCATTCGTGACACGACGAAGTGACTCACGAGTGGGAGGTTGCGTCGTCAGCCCCGGGACCATCCTTTCCCCTGGGGTTGGGTCCCCGAAGTTGTCTGAAGTCGTCTCCCCGAGAAATGTTCCCACGACAGACCACTTCCCCTAGTCTCTTCCCACTACACCGTGACCCTGGTCGTTACCGTCCTTAAGGATATTAGGGGTTCCGACTTTCCCGTTCCGGCCTGCGATCAAGGACCTCGACACCAATAAGTCTCTGCGTCCCCGTCGGTTTGGTCCCTGTTTCATCTCCTACTTCCTGGGGGTTGAAAAGAAGAGGAGACGATCACGCATGACGGGTTCTCTTTCGGTCGACTCCTCCCCCGGGTCCCTGTTCCCAGTTCCCCAGTCGGAGGCTCCGTAACGCGACCAACCTTTTCCCCACCTACTTCCTCTTAGTGTACGTGTCACACCCCCGCCTCTCCGCCCGTCCTGACACGGGGTGGTGGCGGAGGGTAAAACGCCTACTCTTCTACCTCTGGGTCTCTGTCCTTCATTGCACGGACGACCGTGTCTCGACCCTTCCGCCCCGACCCTCTCTTGTCACTCCGAGATCCGACACCAGGGAGCCGGGTCGGTGGGTCCTGTCCGGTGGCCGGGGGTCCACCAATAGTCCTGGGCCCCGCCGTCGAGGGTGGGGAAGACCCAGGGAGGAAAAAGGGAGGGAAGGAGAGTGAACAGGTAGGAGGGTGGAAGCCAGCCGGACCTGGGGCCCTCCCGAAAGCCGAGAGAAAGGGCAGAGACAGGAAGAGGTGAAAGAGAGAGGAGGGTAAAGGAGCCAGAGGGAGGCCGTCGGAGAGGATGTCGCCCCAGACTGAGAGTGGGCAAAGGGGTCGAGTCAAGGACGTAATGGTGGGGGAGGTCTGCGTGGGGCCACGGGGAGGCGGGCTCGGAGCCAGGGGGCGAGAGGGCCGCTCGGGCCGGGGGCTGCGCGGCGGGTCGGCGGCGGCCGCGAGACGGGCGGGGACGCCGTCCGCGCCCCCGGCCCGGCCGCCCTCCCCGCCCCTCTCGCGCCGACCGCGCCGCGGGCCGGACTCAGTGTGCGTACTCCGTCGCACTCAGTCCGCGCCTCCCTTCAGGGATGCCTTCCCCGAAAGCCTCGGCGTTAGCTTAGCGTTCCTTTCTCTTTCACAAGCCTTGCGCGGAGACTGTGTCACTGGAACACACTCGGGCCCGGCATGTGTGGGTCTGTGGGAGAGGCATCTGCTGTTGTGCGTGTGGAGGTCGGGTGGCTCCCCTCCCGGGCCGGGCGCCAAGGCCCGGCCCTGAGACGTAGATCCCAGGGTCCCCGAGAAAGCCAGATAAAGGAGGTGATCCGTTTGGAGGATCGAAGGTCGTGGCGACCAGACGACGGTCTGGGGTCTGAGTAAACAGGTGTGCGGCACCCCCCGTGCCCCAGTTCTTCCTGGGGAAGGCCGACACCTTCGGGCGCCCCACCGTCCTCCTCTGCCCTCTAACCGTTGGACCCTCCAGGACATCCTACTTTCTAGGGGAGGGAATCCGAGGGGATGATTGGGAGGTTCTGACTGGCCCTTAATCTAACCAAGGTAAGTAAATTTGTTTATAAATAACTTGTGGATATTATTTTTTTTGGGTCACGGTCCGAGACTTTTGGAATTTATGTTGGGACTTGTTTTGTCACTCGTTTTTATACACCTGAGAACGGAAGGTTCTTGCCTGTAAGACCCCTCCACCCTTCTGTTATTGATTGATTTACTAGGTCTGGTCGTGTCAGGTTGTCTTTGTCTTACTTTCCGCGTGTGCGTTACATTCGACGTTACCGCTGTTCTCCGTGTACTTCAGTTAAAATTACTGTCTAAAGGAAATTCGGTTATGTGGGTTTATAATGGTATATGTCTGATGATGATGATAAAGATGTAAAATTTTTTATGAATCCGAACCTTTCGGTCACTCCTGAAGTGTCATAAAGGTAGTGTAGACTTAAGTTTGAGTAGTGGATACCTCACGAGTCGGTGGTGGACATAGTTGACCATTGTACCACCCGTCGTCTTAGCTCTACAGTCTATTCCGGAGACTTACAAAGTTTTCATCTCGTCCCATCGTCCCTCTCGGGTCACCCCACCTCGTCCTAAGTCTTTTCACTCCGTCGTCTATAAGACGTAGGACCGAGACGTGACCGGAACCGTTCAGAGGACTGGAGTACCTATCGGGGTCAAAGGAGTGGATACTTTGCCCCTGTACTAGGGAGGACACACCTACCGTCATTACGTGTAAGAAATCAGACGAAGACAGGAGGGATGGTTGGGGGGCGGGGGGCGTCGACAGACATTGTCGTCGGTCGTGTCCCGAAGGGTTAGGGTCAGTGCAGGGGAGGTAAGGGTCGTGGATTACCGGTGTTTCTGTAGGGTCGAGGGGGGTGGGTAGAGGTCTGGAAGGTAAAAAATAGGTAGAAATGGGGAATGGTGTCGTTGTAGAAAGTTGTGTCAAGTCCAGAAAGTTGGAGTTAAAGTGAGACACTCCCCATGAAGTCAAGAACTCTCATTTCATAATATTCTGAAGGTCCCTTGGTTCGGTGGTGGAATTCGACTTGGTCCGTCACGGGTCTACCACCCCGTGGTGCACGGTTGGAATGGCATGACTCTACTGAAGGAAGAAATCTTTGATCTTCCTAAATACGGGTACTTTCGATAGGACGGCGGTTTCAGAGTGCTTTTCGTTTTGACGGTCTTTCCCCCTACGTATCCTTGACACCTGTCTCGGGTCCCTTGTGTCCACCTCCTCCCACCCACCCTCCCCAACACCTGGTGGAAATGTGGGGTGGAGGTCCTCTCTTCTGGGGGGTCCGGGTTTCCCTCAACCTCCTAGTTGTTGGTCGGGGAGGGACCCCTTGAGGTCCCGACGACTCCCCTACCCTCGTCCCGGGTCTTCACGGGCTTCCTCCGTCGTCCCAGACCCGAGACCTACGTCTGGACGGGAGTGCGGTGAGGTGGGGGTTTCGGACCCTTGACCGTCCCGTGGGACCTACCACTGGGTCTTTGGACCGACAGTCGTCGAGGACGGACCGTGACGGGTGTGACCCGAGGACGAAAGCGGTCTCAGGGACCGTCGATGGTCGTTCCGTCCGGAAACCCAAAAGAGACGAGTGCCCGAGTGTCGAGATCCGGATCTCTGGATAGGGACGACGAGCCTAGGGTCATCGGTCATAGAGGGTGGTAGGTCCGTAGTCTCTATTCCGTTGACACCCCCCTCCCCTCACCCCCTCCCAAGTGTGGACCCAAACGGTTGTCTCCCTTCTACGGGTGGGGAGCCCCGGTGAGTCTATTAAGTTCAGGACCTCCCGTTCCGGCGACTGGAGATCACCGACCTTTCATTATTTCTTTCCTTCGTTTTCTTCCACCGGTGGTTAAGTGTCGCTCCTGATCCGGAACCTCCTGACTGCTGGGGGGTCCCGAGCGGTCAACATCTCTGGACCTCCGGCTCACGGCTCTCCCTGCTCCAGATTCCGTCCGACAGCCCCGCCCGCCGGCGAGCCGGGGAGGGGCGGCGGAGGGCCGGCCTAGGATCTGGCCGTCCGGGCCGGTCGGACGGCCGAGGGAGGAGGGCCCAGAGGGCGGTCACCGGCGGCGGGGAGGGGGTGGGGCGCTCGAGGCGGGGCGGGCGCCGGGGAAAGCGAGAGTAAGTAGACAGGTAAGTGGCTTGAAGAAGGCTCGGTTCCGGGGGAGCCCGGACCCCGCTCGAAGCGCCCCGCGTCCTCTTGGATTGTTTCGGGACCTCCTAGGGTTGCTTAGGGCCCCGACCCCGAGAAGGGGGATGGGGGTCGGGTGGAGGAGGAGTCGGGCCCGGGGGCGGGAAGCTGGAGGTGGGACGAAAGGAAAGGGCCCGCTGAGTCCGGGAACCGGGCGACCAGACTCAGGGCGCGTCGCAGGGTATGCGAATACCAAGTCCGTCCGTCGTCGAGGAGGACCCGTACGCGTCATACCTCTTTGGGGGCTGGGGTCCCGGTGTGAGAGTTGGGGTTCTTTTCAACCCCCACTCCCAAGTCTCACCGTACCTCCCCTGTTTCGTGACACAGAGGGACCCGTGTAGAGGGGTGAGTCGTCGCAGGGGGGCGTTTCCGCCTTACTTCGGCCGTTCTGAGGAAGTTGGGGTCTGAAGGACGCCCTCCCTCGGAGGGGCGTCGATCAATGCCTCTTGTCAGTGAAAACTTCCAGGTCCCCAATCACAAGGGAAGGGCCCGGGTCTTGTGTAGGGGTGGACTTTTCGTCCGTTCTTTATCTCTGTTCTCTTTGTCTTCAGTTTCTGGTGTCCTCTGAGGACTTTGGAATCTCAGACAAGGTCTTCGCACTGCGCCCGCCCTTGTCCACCGACGTCGGTCTCCTACACTCAAGAGTCCAATTCCTCGACATCTCCTGCTGGATGGGGCGCCGCCATCCCCCACCTCTGTTTGGGTAAGGTCCCGAAGTTTCTGAACAGGTCGGGTGTCTCTTCCCTCAGTCCGGACGGGAGCGACGAGATTGTGAAGGAAGGTGGCCGAGGACACGTGTCCCGAAAGTGCCCGACGTGCTGAAATTTCACACACAAAAGTCAGTAAGGACTCACCGTCCACCGTCGTACAAACCCCTGTAAATTGGACGTCTCGACGGACGTGACCTGTAAGAGTCTTTCATGGAATCCGGTTTCCCTTTGATAAAACAAGGTCCACTCCATTTGGAATGGGAGAGGGTCTCGGGTCCGACGACTCGATGGTGTGACGGGTCAGTGGTTGTTCGTTGGGTCGGTCAGACGGGTCGGTGTTCCGGTTCTACCAACAGTCCATCGACCGTCGAGGACTGATTTGGACTCTGGTTTTCCCTTTTTTTTCTTTTGTTAAAGGGTGCTAACCACCGTTTGATCTTTTAGGCTTCCATTAAAGGTGGTCTTTACTCAGACCCGAGTGTAGGGCACTACTACCACGTCGTTGTAATTGGATGAGTGTTTTTGGTCCACAGAGGCATTCCACCTCTGCGGGACAGAGTGAGGGAAACCCGGTGACATAGTGAGGGTACTACTGAACGACCCAAGGAATAGGAGAAGAAACGGAACTTCAAACTCCTGTCTAAGGATTTGACGGCCGGACACCAAACCGGAGATTAGTAAGAAGTAAGTTGTGTCAAAAACTCGGACTTATGACTCAATCCGGGACCCCTATGGGTCACCTGTGTTTTCTATTTTAAGGGACGGAAGAACCACGACCGGAACGTCACCCCTCTTGATTGTCATTTACGTTATGTATAGTGAAAATAACTATTATCAAGTTATCTTTTCAATTAATCTATCGTACAGTCTTTGACCATTCACAATGTCCCCTCTTTTTTTACCCTCTTTTTTGTACCATTTCACCCAGTCCCCAACGACCCCCTCTACACGTTAAAATTTATCGTACCTGTCCATTATGACTTGTCTCTCTGGACTCCGTGACTCTCCAGTCCGGAACTCCTACAGATCGTCTTCTCGTACAGTCTGTCTCCCTCACCGTTCACATTTCCAGGACTCCACTGGAGTACGGACCGTCCAGACCCCTTGTTAACTCCTCCGAACACACAGATTTTGTCTTGGTGTCCATCCTCTACTCTCCGTGTCCCCATACCTACGTCCATTATGTGACGTCCCGGAAGCACTCCTGAAACAAAAGTGACACAATCTGTCCTCGGGGACCTCCTAAACTCTTCTCTTCCCTGTACGGAATGCAAAATCCGTCTTTCTAAATTGTAAGTTACGACCCTTAAGCCACAAATGTTTTAGTAACCTTCTTGACCTCCTCGGTCGAGACCCGACTCAGAGGATCTTGTTATGTTTGACTTGACGGACGGAGACAGGACTAACCCCCTACCCCCATCCTTTAGTCCTCCGGGGTGGACTTACCGAATCGAGACTAGGTCCCGTCTTCCGGGGAGACGGTGATGGGGACGGAAACTGGAGTGTTTCGACCACTGGGGTGTAGAGGTGTTGGGTGTGTCGTTCTGAGGGGAGTGGAACGAAGGCGGAAAGGTTAAAGTGAAAAAGTTTCCCCTTGGATTAAGTGTAGGGTTTGACATCGAAGTTTCCTCACACTCTTCCCTACGACTTACGGTCAAGTGGCACATACAGTCTCGGGCTTCGGGTAGAATATAGTCTACGGGAAGAGGGAGGGTGTGGACCAAGGTTCCGGAGGACCTTACGAGGTGGGTATGAGACCCAGGGACAGGACACAAGGGGTAGTGTCGTCCATGGTGTGACTACTTCGGTACATGAACAGACAGAGGGGTTGAGTAAGTTTCATTTGGTGAACTTCTGTCCCTTACATCGATGGAACAAGTTCCGGTGTAGAGGATAGACCGGTCCGACTCTCTTCCATCGTTCGGATAAGTCGCACTCTATTTTCGTCACCTCTCCTTTCACCGCCTCAAGTTTCGATAAATTGGAGGGGATCGTAACCAAAATTGTGGACGTCTTACCCCCGTGATCGTAATGACTTGATCATCCCCCAACTCCCGTGACTCTCTTGTATTTACAAATCATAAAAGAGTAGTCGAGGGGGAAAAGGAATCCCAAAAAGGGTTCCGACCTCTCCTCGACCCGAAGGGACCCGAGACCGGGACTTCATCCGTCGACTACTTCAAGTACCACAGGACCCCGGTACGTTCCACCCGACGACCGAGTCCTGTCCCCCGTCTCTCCACGGACAGAGGACCCGGGAGGATAAGTAACCTCTCAAAAAGGGAACTTTCGACCTTCGTCTTTTCCGGGAGGAGGGTGAGACCCGGACGGTCCGAAGGACCGTCGTCTCGAACACCAGTCGTCCCGGACCTCCGGCCTAGGACGGTCTACTGGTCTACATGATCATCGACCCACTGAGAGGTTCTCTCACCAGTGACACGTCATCTCACTGGGCTGTGGTCCGAATGGGTCCGGTTAGGACAACTATACCAACTCCAGTTGGGGTCAACTTTAGCCGGTCCAGTCCAAGTGTAGGGATCAGCTCAGTGTTGATAATTATCATGGAGGAAAACGAGAATTCACGAGACGAACAGAGATTATCGACTCATATGTATAGGATACTAGGTCCTTAAGGAGAGAATCCACACCTGGGTTGTCTTCAAACGTGTAGATAAGTGGTTCTGTATGCGATCTTGTAAGCGTTATCGTGATGAACATTATCGGGGTTTGGTCTTTGATAGGTCTACCGGAGTTGTTCTCACTTATAGATTTGACACCATGTAAGTGTAGTACATTGAATCGTCGTCACTATTACTTGAAAGACGTCGGTACACACGTTATTGTACTTACTTAGAGTCTGTTTAACAACTCATTTCCTTTGGTCCTTATGGATTGTTTACTAAAGAAGGTATGTCATGTGGACCTTCCACTTTGGTTTCCTAAGATTGTCTTCAACCCTGACACGGTTCTCCCTCGACCTCTAAAGACAAAGAAATAGACCTACGACCCCTGTGTTCTCACGAGTGAAATACTTTTACATAACTCGACTTATTTCTTAAACACGTAAAAGACATACATGTCAAAAGTAGTCCTTTTCCAAATGAAATTTTTCATAGAACCAAATTTGTTATCATTAAGGACAGGGAGGAGACGGGTGGAGGAGGGTAGAAGGAACCTCCCGACCTGTGTGTGCAGTAGTAGTGTAGTGTGGAGTGGGGGTACGGAAAACCTTTTAGAGGTGACTGGGTCAGTGATTTACCTTACTAGTGTGGACAGAAGAGAAGATGAGAGGATTCTCGACGTCAACTGAGTCTTCGTTCTTCATTTCACTTTCAGTAAGTCAGCTCAGGTTGAGAAACGCTGAGGTACCTGATATGTCAGGTACCTTAAGAGGTCCGGTCTTATGACCTCACCCATCGGAAAGGGTAGAAGTCCTTATATAACTGACGTCTCTGCTTGATTCGGTACTTATGGGTCTCCTGTGATTCTCTGTGAGGGGGAGGGGGTTGGATGGGTTTGGGGACGTAAAGGTTCGGTGTTGACTCTCTGGTCCGGGACGATGAGTCATTCCGTTCCTTTCTTGATTGTAAACAGTCCTTCTTAAAGTTGTCGGGTTCACCTTTACTCGAATTGGAAGTCGACAGGACTTTTTATTTCAACTGGGCTTAAGGGGTAAGAGACCTGCAAAAACAACTCAAGTGACTTCAAGTAACCCAACGGGAACACTTTTTACATATGAGATTGAGCCTACCATTCTTTTACGAAGGACACCCCTTCTGACCCAGACCATACTGGTTAAGGGAACCCTGCGGATGAAGTCCGAAACTGGTTTCTCCACCTACGGGGTCCGGATCTTATCGAGGGAGAGGGTCGGACGAGGGGGACCGGGAGGTAGATGGTTTAGGGTAGTTTCGGACGGTTTCGGGTAGAGGAGGTCCGAAGAGACCGTTGATGGGGGGATTGGGGAGTCGAGGGTAGGAAGAAGGACAACGTCGATAATTCACAGAGAAATTCGTGGATTGGGGGATTAAGTCCAAAGTTCTTACGTCCCTTGCAAAAACAAGTAACAAAATGGGATTTTCAAACCTGATCAAGGACCATGTGTCATCCGGAAGTTATTTATACCGTACTTACTAACTTACGATAGAGGAGTGTCGTGGAGACCCTGACACAAGGAGATCTACAGAGACGGGTCCTTTAAGCGACCCCGTTCCTGATACTGAACAGAATAAGTAGAAATAGGGACAGTGAGTAGGAAGACGAATTATTGATGAATAACTTTCTCCTTTCTTTCCTTCAGTTAAACCCCGTACACGTTAGGTCTTTCTTACCTCCACCCCCCAGTCACCCATCTCAATAAACCTAAAGTTCCCACACCCATTAGGGCCTCTCCTTGTTTGATGATATAAACGGATGGTTAAATAAATGCGGACGGAGGAAAGTCTCCCAAACTCCACCGAATGTTTTTGTGTGTATTATGTTCCATTGTTCAGCCACTCCAGTCCTACTCCTCCTTTATTCTCATCCTTTTTATTCTAGTTCAGTCGAGCAAATCTTCACCCGGTTTTTCAACCGGTTCAAAAGGGTGTCGGGACAGCTCCTCCTTCCGAGAGAAGGATAAGGGGTGGAGGGAGGGAGAGTCCCCGGTGGTGACCGGCGGGTCCGGTCCCTCTCGCCGGGGCTCCAATCGCGCGGCTCCCCTCCCCGGACCTTCCCGCCGATCGGACCCTCGAACCCGGATCTCCGGACCCGACGGAATACCCGGTCCCGTCTGGCCGAGACCCCCCCGAGCGGGTCCGGGTGCGCACCCGCGGGCCCACCGGCCGTCCCCGGACACTGGGTCCGCCCATCCCATTCCCGACTTCCGAGCGAGAAGGTGAGTTGCGACGTCTTCAAGAGCTCGACCGTTGAGTTCCAAGAGGTCGGTTTACCTGAGCGCCGGATGATTCGCGACCGAACCGCCCGGCCCGTGTTTCTGCCTTCCTCGCCGCGCGGAAGGTGGGGCGGGGTGGGGGTGGGGGCGAGGTGTGTTTCCCCGTCCGGCGGGGAGGGGGTCGGAGCGGGAGCGGAAGGGGAAGGTGGGAGGAGAGGGAGTCCGGCGGGAAGCCACTGAAGGAGAGGGAAGGGCCCCGTCGGGCCTCTGAAGAGTCCCTGTCGGAAAGTGGACCCGCGCCCCGCCCCCGGCCCGCGCGCCTCCAGCCGGAGGGCCGGGCGAGGGGCGGTCCCGGGCGCGGGAGGAGGGACTCGGGCGAGGCAACCGGGGTCGCGGAAGGGCGGGACCGCAGGGGCGGGGGTGGGCCGGCTCGTGCACGACGGGGGCCGGGCCGGGACGGGGGGTGGGGGTGGCCTTTGTAAGGACTCTGTAAGGACTTTGCTCCTCCGGGCCGGGGAGGCCAAGGGGTGGGGCGGAGGTGAGACCCGCGTCCTAAAAGGTCCGCAGGGGGTTAGGCGGGGGTGGGAGGTCGCGGCCAAGCGGGGGACTCCTCCCCCGACTCGGCTCCGGAGGCGACTGGCCCCTCCTTCTTCCCCTCGTGTCTCTTTGTACTCAGTGTCGGCACACAGTGACCCGGCGTGACGCTCAGGGACGTAGTGCCCCTCTACCCCTTCCGGCGGAGCCCCTGGTCCCCGCCCCTCCACGCGGGCTCTTCCGGGGCCCGGGCCGGACGTCCCGCGCGGGGACTGTCGCGGGAAAGAAGGGGGTGGCGGGAGGGGCGGTAGAAGGGCAAACCCGACGCGTTATCCAGAAATACCGCGGTCCGCACCGCCCCATGTAGCACGCGTCTGAGTAAGGAACGGAAGTCTCACGAAGGTCCGCTGGTGGCCCAGTGCAAAATGATTTTTTTTTTTTTTTTTTTTTTTCAGTGACGGCTTCCCCGGTCCCGTAGGTCACCCCGGCAACCAGAGATGTTGTGGTAGGCCCAGTGAATTTTCCTTACTCGGGAGGGGAGTCCAAATGGACTTCTCCTCGGTTAGCAAATGGAGCGCACCTCCGGCGTGGAACTAATACCAAGTGAGCCTGGGTAATTTAGATTTGAGACCTAGAGTGTTCAAAGTGCAAGCTCAAAGTGTTCTGGAATGTAAAGTGGTCAGTCGGTGTGTGCCGACCGTGGCTTTACGTGTGCGACTGTGGACAGGCGGGTCCCCTTTGATTCCTCGGCGCAATAGATCCGCCTCTCCCGCCGCCCATCCGGCGCCCTGAGAGGTTGGCCGCAGGCGCGTCTGGGGGCGTCCGTGGCCGCGGGCGCGTGTAAGTGCGCGGGCGCCCGCGGTCCGGATTGCGGGCCTTCCGGGGTCTCCGCAGAGAGCGCGCTCGGGTGAGGTGCGTCTCTTGCGGGCGGGGACCCTTCCCGAAGGACCACTGGGGAGAGTTGTCGAGGGGTACAGACGGCCGTCCCCTGACGCCCCTCCCCCGGCGCAGGAGACCCGGGGCCGGGCCGGGGGGACGCGCGGGCGGGGGTCTGCGGGCAGAGGCGTGTCGGGAGCGGCAGCAGTCGTGGGTGGGCGCGCCGCCGCCGCCCGCCGGCGGGAAAATTTAGGGGTCCGAGTAAACGTACCGGGGCGGGGGGTCACTGTGCCGACCGCGCCCGCCCGGGCAGGGGGGACGGGGACCCAGCGAGAAAAATTCGAGGGGACTCGGCCCCGACGCGAGGAGATTAACCCTGAGGCTCGGGCCCGATAAAGACCGGGACCGCGCCGAGGTTCTTCCGCACTCAAGCGCCGGGGAGGCCACCGAAAAAAAAAAAAAATTTAGATAGTAAATTTATTTAATAAATAAATAACTCCGGCGCGTGCCCGGCACGGATCGAAGGACGGGGAGCGGTAGGAAGCCCCCTCCACCTTATAAAAACACGGGGGGGGGCGGACCTACACTGTATATTTATGGGGCGCCCCCGGTCCCGCCGCTCGTGCGCCGCCGCCGCCGGAGACTCGCGAAGACGAGAGAGAGGGCCAAAGTCTAGGCGTAAACGATGGTCGCCGCCGCCGCCGCCGCCGCCGCCTCGGTCCGGCCAGGAGTCGCGGGTTGTGGCAGCGAGGGCCGTCGAGCCTCGCGCGTGGCGTCCGGCCGTCGGCTCGAGCGCCACTCAGGCAGGGCCCCGGCCGCCGCCTCCCCCCGCGGGCGCGGCGCCGGCGTGCGGCGGGGGAGGACGTTCGGCGGGGCCCCGACGTCGCGCGCGGAGGCCGAAATAAGGGTCCGGCCCCGACGCGCTCGGCGGCCGCCCCCTCCCGGCGCGCCGCGCCCCCCGCCCGCCACCCCGGCCCGCCGCGCCCCTCCCGCGGGCGTGGGGACGGGGGCGCGGCGCCCGCGGCACGCCCCCCGCCCCTGGGCCCTCTTCGCGCGCCACCCCCTCCCCCACGCGCCGACGCCGCTCGCGCTCAGCACGTGGGCCGCCGAGAGCCACGTGGAGCGCGCCGGCGGCGAGGGCGGGCTCGGGCTCGGGCTCGGGCCCGGACACGGCACCCCCGCCCCTCTCCCCGTCCGACCCCGCGCCGCCCTCTCGGGCCCCGGCCCGCCGGGGCGTCGGACCCCTTCAAGAGATTCACCACCCCCCACCCTACCCGCCCTTGGGGCGTTAAGCCGGACTTGAGGCCCGAGCCGGAAAATAGGGCCGCGAGCGAGGCGTCGGCTCCGGCTGAGGGACCGGACCCAAACCCCGAAGTGGGGCTGGGGTGGAGACCGGGCCGGACACGGAGAAGTCGGGGGGCCCGGGCCGGACGGGAGGCGGGGGTGTTTGACCAAAGAGACGAAACGACCCGAGACAACCTTGATCAGGGAAACTGAGGGGCAAAGTAAAAAAAAAATTTGACCCCGAAAATAAAACGCCCCTTCAGCGCCTCCCTCCGCCGAAAGAAGGAGAGGGGGCGCGCGCGGTCCAAAGGACGGGGTTCCGCCCGAACCCACGGGGGAGACCGTCCTTCACCCCGGCCCACGTGGGAGCACCGCCACGTACGCCAGCCTCCCGTGGCCAAAGGGCGCGGACGTGGGCGCCGGACGCGGGGAGGGGGGCGCGCGAGGCCGGGGAGCAGGGAGGCCGGCTGGTCGTTGCCGGCCCGCGTCTGTGAACGTCTCAGTGGGTCCCGGCCAGACCTCATCCCCGCTGTCCCCAAAATGGTCGGGGGCCCGCCCATTCCTTTGACCGCCCGCTCTTCCCAGCGGTCCTCGGGTAAGGTTAAACGAGACACTGGAACCCGTGGAGTAGTTGGGAAAGAGATCCGATGAAAAACCCTCCTTTGCTCCGTCGGGGTACCACTAAAGGATCTCAGTACGGGTGCCTAACGGAATCGCAAACACCGCGGGTGTAACACACCTCTCCTGTTCAGACTCCGGGCTTTCCCGAATAATGGCTGCTATCCTAACTTCAACCCGGAGTTTGCACCGAAGAGGTTCGGTCCGGAGGGACTACAAGTCTTTGTCCACCTTCTCTGTTCGTAAACAACCAGAGTGGTCTCTCCCGGAGTCCGGAATTAAGTCAAGTACCTCCGGATCTAGACCCCACCCCCACTCGCCTAATTTCCCAGGGGTCGTCGTTCTTCACCCCTTTATGGTCTGCGTGAGTTGTCCCAGGGGTCCGTCCGACCCGACCCGGAACACCCTAATCCCCGACCGAGGCGGGTTGATCTTGGGGGAGAACCTCCCCCGGAGGTCGTTTGGAGTACACTCCAGTCGCGAGTAAATCGACTAATTAAAACTACAAATCAAAACTTCCCCCTAGACACCACATTACATTCTAAGATTAGTGACGGACATTAATGTCTCGTCCGGTTCGGTGATTACTACCTCGTCCTATTTAGCGGTTGGTGGAACAAATTTTCCCAGAAGTTCAGACTTTATAATACTTTACCTTATTAATGGTCTGCTTCAGAGCGGCAGACCTCGTAAAGTTATGAACTCTTAGTCCCCGGAATCCGGGGAGCATTGTTAGTGTTCAAACGTTTTTTCTGTCCGAAAGGAGAGAAACCCAATTTTAACCTTTATCAGACTTAGACTTTTCCCTCTCAGTAAAAGTTTACAAGATCAAGAGTAAAACTAACCTTACTTGGAAAGTCAACAAATGCGCAAAAATTAAAAATGGATCAAACTAAGAACGTCTGCATCCGTTCTGTCCACCTCGTAGTAATGGAGGTAAAATATCCAACTCCCCGAAAAGACCTTCATCTCGGTGAACCCGGGTGGGAAACGGTTCCCGTCGGAGGCCTCTGGTTAGAGACAGACATTGAACCCCTATGATTGACCCTCCTATCCTGACCCCGGGGAACAACGAGAAAGAGTCGGAGACCTTGTCTGAGGGGTTATGTCCACGTCCACGGGGAACGTCTCCACCAAAATGTACTTAAGACATAAACATCCTGACTAATTCAGGTTTGTCAGGAGAATTCTTCTCCCTTATACGATCTTTTCCTGGTTCCACGAAACTCCTAGTCGGGAGGATCCCGAAGTCCCCCAGTCGATCACAGAAGAGGGAGAGTCAACCTCTTCAGGGACGGGGATTACACTCCTCCGTAGTTTCTCTTTCTAGGGTAGACTGAGGTCTACCCACGCTCACCCGACTCCCCTTCTCCTCTGAGGGGAAAGTCGAAACCCACCAAAGGAAAGGAGGGGCGTGGAGTGGGTCACACCAAAATCGGGGGTAAAGGGTTTAACAAACGTAGAAACTGGGAGGTTCCAAATTCGGTCCCTCTCCCTTCGTCTCTCTTGGCCACCCCGGGACCCGTCACGACACCTGTTCCACCGGGTCCCTGACTACCGTACCGACGGTCCATCTACACGTCCCGAGTAAGGAACGGATGGAGAGAAAGGAACAAGGGGCGCTCGATGGGTCCGAACCGAACGAAAATTTTCTCTTCCCCGTCGTGTCACCTCCCCTCCCGGGACCGTCAGACTCCTGGTAGAGCGGGTGTGGAGTCGGTACCGCCGGAGTGGGTGTCGGTCCAGACCCGACCGACGCGAGAACTCACCCCCACCGTCCCGTTGTTTCTCGGGAAGACTCGTCCTCTATTCCGGGACTAATCCCGGTTGCCGGGTCGGGGTGGGACGTCGGACGTGCGGCCCGACCCGTCTGTTGGGATCCGGTCCCACCCTCAGGACCCCCCGGGACCCTCGTCCGTCAAAGGACGACCCGCCCTCACTACTCCCAGACCTCCACCGATTGCGTTCTTCAAAGTAGACTTTGTGAAAGGGACGGAGGGTCGTCGGGTCGGCACCGAGGAGCGGACGAGACGACTGCTCCCTTCTACTCGCTCAGCTCGAGCTTCAGGTCGGTCGGGGACCGGAGGTTCGTCCTCTTCCTGCCGCGACTCTTCGCGCCCGCCCCGGCCGGAGCGTTCGTCGGAGGCCACTCGGGACCCCGACGCGACCGTCCTCCGTCGACCGACAGGTCTGGAAGCGGAACCAAATGGAGAACCCCGATCCCTCCAAAGGCCGTAGGACCGTCCACTTTTGTCCTGACCGTCCGACGCCGTAGGAAGGATATGTATACACGCGAGGGGTGTGTGCACAGGGACCACGGGCTCTGGGGCCCTCTCCTCACACCGGGTTCCCTCGCGACTTGGACTCAAGTTCGGTCCTCACTCGGACATCAGTACGTCCGGTCTCGAAGGTGACCATTTGGTGAGTGGTAAATAAAGGTCAGGTAACACCTGGTCACATAACTTCATACCACCGAGTCACCATTTCTTAGAGGGACGGTTCGTCCTCTGCACCCGAGCTAGGGACCCAGTCCTTCTAGGGGACCTCCTCCTTTACCGTTGGGTGAGGTCAGAAGAACGGGCCCTTTAGGGTACCTGTCTCCTCGGACCGCCCGATGGCAGGCACCCCAGTATTTTCTCAACCTCCACTGAACCGCTGATTTGCGGTTTTTTCTACTTAATATCTTTGCACTTGCAAATGTATACATTCGGGTCGCCGTACGCACCGTCGTGAGAATTGAATGAATTACGAAGGGCAGGCAAAGACCTCAAGAAGTAGGGCCCCGTCCCCGGTAGTGGACAAGCACCCGAAGGAACTCACTGGGACGTAACCCGAGACGGACCAAGACATTTTCGGGTCTTCCAAATGTTGCAACCCCTCAACCACCGTCTCACTGAGTCTCGGGACCAAGACCCGTGGGGCCCCTCGAACCGGTCAGTCCGACACACCCGGTGGACAATGGACCACCTCTGGAACCAAAGAGAGAACTCTCCGTCGACAGGGTGTACTCCCGCGTCGACACCCACTTCGGGACAAGGAAAGGAAAGGACCCCCTCTCTTCCCCTTTCCTTGACTTCGACTAGGAACAGGTGGTCCGGGGTCCGTGTGGAGGGGCGGGGGTGACCCTTAGAGGCATGATCGAGAACTCCTCGGCACTCCTCAGAGTACCCGCCACCTTAAGTAGACAGAGAAAGTCTCGGGACAATTGCACACCTCTTCAGTGGGGGAATCAGACTAAGAAAACCGGAGGGGGACGACGGACACCCGAACAGTCACTCCCCACAGTCTTCCCCACACGCCAATGACCCGCTACTTGTCGGGTGCCCGTCGGCGGGACCCTTTGGTGGTGACTACACGGAAATGACGGGCCGAAGACACGTAATACATCGTCGAAAAATAAGATAGAACCCAGATAATTTCAACGTCACCGGGTTTACCGTCCCCAGAGACCCCAAGGTTCTACACCTGTACTCAGGAGGGATCCTCCGTTGGACCTCCCTCAGAGCAAACGTCCCTCTCGACCTCCGAGGAAGATCCCCTTCCCCGTAGGAAAGAGGAGAAGACGTAGGGACGGAAGACCGCCTCCACCCCCACCCCACCCGTCACGACTGTCGGGTCACGACGTCTGACCGGACAGAAGTAAGTCGTAGACCGGGTTCTAGACTCTCGACCAGTCTCCGACTCGACCCCACACCTGTCTCGATAGAGCACAGAAAGACGGGGGCGCTGTGGGAAGGGTCTCCGGAAGACCACAGAACGGTAAAACGACAACGTCTCTTCGATCCCCTTTCCGAAACGTCTTCTTACAGTCTACCTCTTGGACTTAGGGTTCCCAATGGACGGTACCAAGGACACGTAAGACCTCGCCCCCGCCCGTCTGGTGACGACCCGACCCCGTCTCCCGAGACAGGACTTCCCCGTCCCTTCCACCGAAGGTGCAGAGACTGACAGAGTAGACAGAAACGTCTTCCTCGGGTCACTTCACGGTTGTGGATTCTCTGGAGCCCCGGCTGGCTTCCCCTCGTTTTTGTTCCCACGGTGGTTCTGGGCCCACTCCGAATACCCCCCGGGAGACGGGACTGTCGTCGGTACCCTCCGGACCAGACAGGATTAAGAGACGTGGGCGAAGACCGTATACCCACCACTGCCCGGACACGGTTACCTCCGCTCCCCCCCGTCACTGACTCCAGAGTGAAGACCCGGAACCGGGCGGGTCCTGTCACCCCTTCACTTCCACAGGTCGTCCAAAGGACCAGACCTCTCCGTTCCCCCGTCGAGGTGGGCCCCGACTCTGACAGTGGAAGAGACACCCTCCAGGGGACCGAGGACGTCCTTACTCCCCCCTCCGGTCTAAGTATCACCGTAGTCGGAAAGTCTCTTCAACAAAACAAAAAATAAAATAAAAAAGATTCTGTGCTGAGTATAGGAGAACTCAGTACCCACCTCCTCCCTCAACCCCCCGCACACACATACAACCCCACCCCCCCGTCACACCGACCGGTCAGTAGTGGTCGACCTGAGCCCACCCGGACGACCCCACCCTCAGGGCCCGGCGGGGAGGGATGACAGGGAGTGGTAGACCCCGTGACCAGTAACCCACCCGTGGCAGCCCCCGTAAAAAAATGAATCACCTAGAAAAAAGACTGGTAGATCTTTTGGTGGTGTTGAGGTCCCTCTTTTGGTTCCCCGTCTGGGTTTTTTGACCATCCACTGACCCCGTCTCCGTCGAACCAAGAAGACCCCTCTGACAATTTCTCACTCACTACGAGGTAGGACACGCGGGTGTCTCCCTCTACCGAGAGGGACTGGACGTCCCGGTCGTTACCACCCTGAAGTGCAAAAGTGGGTCCGGATCCCTCCCCTTTCCCAAACAGGTCCCGGGGGCCTGAGGACCGTGAGTCGGATCCCGAAGACTTCTCCGACACAGGTACTCTTCACATCCCAGGGCCCATGTTTGGTCCGATCTGAGGGACGGGACGGAATGACCCCCACCAAGAATAGAAAAGGAAGGGGACGAAGACCAAGTCTCAGTCTTGAAGATCCCACCTGGAACTCCAGTATACCATCGTAGAGGGGTGGGGCGGGGCGAGGGGGTAACATCATTACTTCTTCCTCTTCCCCAAATTCGTCGTCGTTATCTCCTCGAGTCGAGGTCTTGCCCCGACCCAGTATCGGACGACCCACCCTCGACTCCCCGGGGTGGGGGTAGACCCGGGGGTCCGTCGACCCTCACCACCGACCACCCGACGCGGGTCTCTAGACGTCCGACCCGGGGACGTTGGACAGGAGGAACGCCGAACAAGGAGCTCGACACACTCGACTCGGTGGTGGTCGACTCCCCCCGAACCCCACGACCGTCCCGGGGTTCTCACTCATTGTCCTTTGCCCAACAAAACCTCAAACACGGACCGTGCCCCCGGGACACACCACAGGGCTGTAAGGGCGGGTCACTCACTCGGGGCCGGCCGTGTGTGAAGGGGAGCGAGGGGCGGGACCGGACCCCAGTTGGACGCCGGCACCGGTGAGGTGGCGGATCGTCGACGGGGACGCCCGGCGACTCCGGTGGACCATGGGAGTCACCTCCCCGAGTGTCGGAGGTCGGTGGGGACGGGAGGGGAAGAGGAGAGGGACCGACGGCAGAGGGTGGGGTCCTGGTCAGTGAAGGAACGGTTGAACTCGGGTCCCAACGGGACACGAGACGGTCCTCGGGGGACGGGGACCCCCGAGTCCCCGGACCGACACACACTCTGGTCGCACACACCAAAAAAAAAAGGGAGGGAAATTTAAGAAGGAAAAAATACTTACTTTGACCCGGCACCTCCAACGACTCAGTGGGTGTGTGAGTCGGGACTGAGTAGGGGGAAGACCTCTCCGGCCCGCACCCCCCCACCACTCGAACCGGAGACCCCCGCCGTCGCCTCCTCCCTCGCCCGGACCGTAAGAGAACTACCGGGACGGATGGGACGTCCTCTTCCTCCTTCTCCTCCCGTAGAGCGTCCTCAGGAGTCTCCTCCTCGTCACTGGCGGCGGGCGAGGGAGGGCTCCTCGTCAAAGGAAGACCCTGACCTGTCGAGGCGAGACGAGGGTGGGGGGCGGGGGTCCGGGAGGGGCGGGGGATGGACGCGGGAGGGGCGGTGTGATGTGACGTCTGGTCGACGGTGTCCCGGGGGCCGGGCTCACCCCTCGGCAAGGGAAACTAAAGTCCAGGGTCGCTGGGAAGTGGGTCGGCGGGAGGGGTTGTTTCGACTGAAGGTGAATCGGTGAGGACGCGACGGCGTCGGGACGAGGGACGCACCACCCCCGGAACGACCGACCCGAGAGCCAAACCCCTAGGGGAGACGGAGAGGGGAGACCGAAGGGCTATTCCCCGGACCCTCCCGAGGGGACCGGAATTCTCCCCGCGTTCGGGGTAGAGTAAGAGAGTAAACCTGTGCGGGGTGAAGTGACATGATCGCCGTCGTCCACGCCGGTGACCTCTCCCCACTGACGGGGCTCTACGGGGGGTGGTGGGGGAGAGGAAGGGCGGAACGGAACAAGGGTGTGATCCGCCCCGGTGGGAGAACCCCCGAGTCCTTCCTTCCATCCTTACATTCGGGGGAGGGTCGAGATCCGTCCGAGGTCGGGTGGAACGGGAGTGGGACCTTAGGGTAACGTTACTACCTTTCTCAGGGGAAATAGGTCCACTCCGGGTCCTCCGGACCCGAGGGACGTTGTCGGAGAACTCGACCTCGGTGAGGGGTGGGGACAGACGAAGACGAGGTCCGGAGTCAAAGGGGAGGAGGGAAGGGAGCCCCGTGATTATTGTTCCTCGATCAGAGCGGGTGAGGGTGGGAAGACGAGGAGGGGTTGGGGGTTCCAAGACCAAGGTAGAAAGGAGACAAGTGTTTGATGGAGACCTGTCAACACAACAAAAAACAATTTACAAAGTAAGAATCTGTAGGCAGCAACGACGACGATGGTCGCGGTTTACAGGTAGGAGTAGCGGAGGACAAGACGGGTGCAGGGGGAGGAGGTTCTTCGAGAATCCCCTTCCCCAGACCTCGTTTCGTCCGACCCATGGTTGAGGGGCTCAGGGTCCCTTCCACCCCAGGACGGGGATCCTACGACGTCGTCTCACTCCCGCCCGTCCCTCCCCCGGGCACAACTAACAGTCCACATCCCCGGTGGAAGAGGTGGACGAGACAGTCCCTCCTCCATCGGTAATAAACAGGGTCGGACCCCGAGGGGAGACCAAAGGATAAACGTCAATGAACTTATTTTTTTATAGGAAAAGACCTGACTCAGAAAAGACACCACCCACGGATCTTATCCCTTACAATCTTTGGTCCCTAGAGATCACTCAACTTACTTTTTCTTTTCCGTGACCTCAACTGATGTCCCTTCCATTCGGGGAGAACTTCTTTAGTTGATATGGGGATCGGTGTTTTGTAAAATAAATGTTTTATATATATGACTTATATGTAATCCGGGACAGTGGTACCCTTGTCGAGGTTTCGATACAGACCCTCCCGATCTCTTTCCACGGGCACCTTCCCGTTTCGGGGTGGACCATTAGGGTCGGTGGGAAAGTGGGGTCCTTCTTTGTAAGAGTAATCAAGGACCCTCACCGACCATCCATCCGAGTAGGGTGTTTCCTGACTTTCGGATCCTCCCTCACTCCTCCACCCAGGTCACCTCCGACCACCGAGACGTCCCGAATCCTCGGTCCGACCTCCCTTCCCACGACCCCCTCGTCGTCCGACGCCCCGGGACCCGTTAGTTCTGGGGCACCAAGCCCCTCCTCGCCTAGTCCCCCGAGTCCAGTACAGAACTGTAGGTCGTTCCCGTAGGCGAACACGACCATCGGTGAGACGGTCGGTACCTGGTGGACATCGTCCCCTCTCGCCCGGTGTCGTGTCGAACGTCCCTCCATAGACTGACCGGGGCCGGGTTTACCACTTCCGACTCCCGTCTTCGTCCAAGACCGAAGTCCCGATACTCCTCTCGTCCGGGTGGGGACGACCAAGAGGCAGGGGGGTCTCACAAGTGGAACCCCAGGGGGTGCAGACTGTCGTCGAGGACGAGCCGGAGTACGTCGAGGAGCCGTCCCAGCATCGACATGTAACCCTCGTCCACTACCGCTTCGGCCAGGTGGGACCCCCCGTGCCCCCACGAGTCGGTGCCGTGGGATGTAGAGGGACGTCTGTGGACTGAGGCGACAAAGGGGGTTGCCCCGTGGAGGTCGCCCACGGAAAGTCCCATGTGATCTCGAGATTCCTGTGTGCAGACCTATTCTTTTTTGGATTGTCACCGCACGTCCCTTAAAGTCGAAACAGAAGACTTACCGACTCCCGTAGAATGCACATACGACCCTAGAGTCTAGGATACCCTTCTTGAAAATTCGTCTTACGCCGTCCCCCGTGAGCCCTGTCCCTGTGAGTGGCAAAAGAGAAGACCTACATGTAGTGGACATTGTCTCTGTCATGACACCTCCGCCGACTCGGGTCCTACCGGGTACCCCCTTTTCCTGGGCGGAGGTGTGGGAGGGGAGGGCTCTCGGAGACGAGGGCTCTGTCGTCCTGTCACTCTACGACACATGTCCGACCAGGCCCGGGTGAGCGGGGACGGAATCGTTCTCACACCCCCACACACATGCACACCTCCGAGGAATGGTGTCGGTGGTGGTGGGGCTGGTCCCACTACTCCTTCTTTCCAGGGTTGTGTATCGGGTGGTACCTCAGCGACAACCGGACGCCCCGTAACCCGTGACACCACAATGAGTACTGTAGCCGTCGGCCTCCCGGACCATCAGGCGTACCCGTCATGGCGGAGCCCTCCCACGGAGGGGGCCCGAGGGACTTCTCCCCCTTTCACTTTCACTTCCACCTTCAACGAGTCAGTACAGGCTGAGAAACCCTCGGATATCTGACATATATCAGGTACTTAAGAGGTCCGGTCTTATGACCTCACCCATCGGAAAGGGAAGAGGTCCCCTAGAAGGGTTGGGTCCCTAACTTGGGTCCAGAGGACGTAACATCCTCCTAAGAAATGGTTGACTCGATACTCCCTTCAGACTTCTCCTCCTTCCTCCAACAGTTAAGGTGGGTCCCACTGTCGGTCCGAGACCTAGGGAGGGGCTCTATCATTATGTACTTTTGATTCCAGTCCAGGATCTTTCCCTTCCCTCCCCCAGAAGGTCCAGTCACACGACCCGACTTGGGAGGTCACTGAGAGTCGTTTAGGACCCCAAATGGGTCCCCGTGGTTCCCCTCCGGTCTGGGTCCCGGACTCACGACGGGTCCCACCCCGAAAGTGAGTCCACGACCACGACCGGTTTGTAAACGTCTATGATCGATGACTCCCTTCTAATCCACCTCCAGGGGTCGAGGGTGGGGGAGGAGGACCTCGTGACCCGATGGTCTTCGATAGGCCACTTCGTTTTACCTCTCTAATCCAATTTTGTGCCCCAGGAGTGACGTCGGTTCGCCACTTCGTCCTCGTAGACCTCCTGGGGGGAGCTAGGACCAGGTCACGGATGTGAAGTCCGATATCGAGGGCCCGGAAGCAACAGGGACCACAGTGAGGTCTGTGTCTTGGACCCGTGGCAGAGGGGGTAACCAGAACGCGGTCTCGCCTGTGGTCACCCGTCCTGACCCGACGTAGACGCTCCACTACAGTGGAGGGGAACCAGGAGTGAGGCCCGAGGCGGGCCCAGGGAGGGGAGGACCGGACCGTACTGTCCGCCTTCACCTCTCCCAGTCGAGGGTACTGTCTACGTTCCTCTGAGAAGTGCCCACCGACGTGCGTCTACGAGGCTCTAGGCACTGGGGCCAAGCGGACCCAAAGGTAGCCTCCAATTCCCGACTCGGCGGACAGAGCCACGGGTACTCCCGAGGCCTGAGCGGGTCAGCGTGTGGGCAGGGCACCAGCTCCCCTGTAAGACTCCATCCCTCCCACTGTCCGACAGGGATCCTACGCCTGGTCGTTCCCTGTCACTCCCCATCAAGGGTTCCGCAACCCTCCGAGTCCGGTCCCCTCCTCTTGTACTCCCCCCGCGTCTCGCTGGGCTCATAGGACCTTAGGGCTGTGGGGCTCCGCACCTGGACATGGCCGCGAGGCGTCGGGTACGTTGGGCCGGTACGGAATGGAGGGCGGCGACGTCGGGCCTTTCCTTGCGGGAGCCAACCGAGGGCCCGGGGCCTTCTCGGTCGTCCGCGCACTAGTTTCCTGGGCCCCTTTGTCCGCCCCGGCGCCATAGCCCCACGTCGGTTAGGCTACCGGCGTCCGTCGGCCGGGCCTCTGACGGCCTCGGCGGTTAGGCCTCCGCCTATGTCGGCCCCGACGTCGCGGGTGCGGCGCCGCCGTCCCCCGTCGGCGCCCGACGCGCCGCCGCGCCCCGCCCCGCGCGCCGAAGGGCCGCAGGGCGCCCCGCAGAGGCCCCGCCGGCGCGAGGCCTCGAGCGCACACCCCGGCCCCGGACCGCGCGCGCGGGGAGCGGGACGACCAGCCTCGGCCCGAGGCGAGATTGCCCGTAGCGTCCGGGACACCCTGGAGGCAATTACAGACACCTCGGGAGATCCGGAGGAGCGTGCGTCGCACTGACGGGCAGACACGACACGAGCCTCACACATCCGCCCGGATCTCATCGGGAACGGGCCGGAGCCTGGAGCGCGGGTCGGTGGGAGGGGAGGGACGCGGAATGAATGAGAAGCACAACCATTTTGTCCGACGACGTCCGTCGTTTGCTGCCGTGCTCACCTCGGATCGTGTATTGTACGGGACTTAAAATTTAAAAGGACAATTGGAGAAAGGCCAAAAGACCCCGTATTTTTTTTGCCTGGTCGCCCCACTTCAGGGAGACGCAGTGTTATCCGAACGGTTCATCCAATTCTAACCCAGCTTCGAAGGCACCCGACTAGTAATTTTACAGTGTGTGAATTGACCCCATTAAACTCCTTCTAGCCACCTAAAATCGTTACAGTCATAGGATTACCACTACAATGTCAAAACGTTTTCAATCGTAACCCCCTTCGATCCGGTTCACATCTTCCCGAGATAGAAGCAATAAAGAATGTTGGCATCCATTTGGATGTCAATGGAGAGGGGGTAGTCTTAGTATGTTAACCCTTTTGAGGTCTTACCGTCCATTACCTTTTGTGGGCTCTTGGATTTCCAGCACCGTCGACTCGGTCCAACTCTAGGAGGGGCAGGAGTCTACGAGGACCTCTATGTTCCCGGCACACGGAGTGGGACAAGAAAGAAACTGTCAGTCTCCTACGTGTCCCTAGAATCAAGGAGGTGGTCACTACCTTGGATACGGCGACCGACACCTTCGTGTCTCAGGATTGGTGACCTGACGGTCCCTTAAAGGACCCAGTGGGACAAGAACGGTCCCTGCCGGTTACCGGGTCTACACCAACTCGGTGAACCAGACCAGTCCGGAGTCAGAAGGGTTCAGGAAGGTCTTCACCAATCTACTCTCGTCTAGACCACGTCTCTACTGGGTTAATCCTTGGTCTTCTGTCCACGTTCGAGCGGAGAACGGAGGTCTATGGTGGTAGACTGACACTACCTCTTAGTCTATTTCCCTTTCCTTACTCTCTTTTCTAACTCAGACCTTTGAGGTCCGTCTAAAGGACCATAAGAGAACCCAAACCCAGACCTCTCATCCCTCTGGCGGGTAGTCCGAAGACAATCCTCCCGTCTCCCTCCTCCGTGGAGGGGTCCGTCCCGGAGGGGTTGGAATGTCCCTTTATCCTTAGTTCGTCATCCAAAACCTCGGGTCCCGGGGAACCGACGGGTGTGTGAGTTGGAAACAAGGGTAAGAGTCATAAAGGTTGGTGTGTAGAACTCTCAGATCACCAGAATCCTCGTCCGGATCACCAACGTCATCGATCCGATCATACACCTTTCCGTACCCCAGAAATAAGTATCCTGTCTTGTGGTAAGGTTCAACCCGTCCCGTCCACCCTACTGGAGTCAAATGTTTCTTCGTTCGACTCCAAGACTCACCACACTACTGAAGGGTTCCGAGAACCACACTAGTCGTTCCCCTTCCGTCTTACCCGGGGCTACCCACCCGGGAGAAGGACCTGTCGAGACACGACCGTCGACGAGACCCTAACACAAACTCCAGACCAAACAAGGACACTACTCTACTTGACACCATCCAATTTAGGTATATTACATTTGGTATTTTATTATCTCAATTATTCGGTTGTTTTCTCTCTTTTATGTTAATTTTTAAGAGTTCATTAGGTTTTCTTCCGTCTTTTTCTCGTTTCCCCCTGTTTCTTGTCTACTCTCTTGGTCTTTTGTTCTACTATTTTACTTTGGATTGAGACAGTTAGTGTCATTTCCTTTTACCAGATTTGTCGGGTTAATTCCCTGAAGGGACCACTAGGTCTCTAATTTTGAGGGGTGAAGGCGGGGTCCCCTGTACTCAAGCTGGGGACCAGTTCCTTGATTATAGGACGTACGGTGTATACCGGTTTTTTATATTTTACTTATTGGGTTAATTTTCCGACTCTAACAGTCTTACCTATTTTTTTCATTCTGGGTTAATATACGACGGGTATTCTTTACATGAAATTGATGTTTCTGAGAATTGTCCCATTTTCACTTTTCTACCCTTTTCTATGTGGAACAAATACGAACAGTTTTCTTTCGACCCTCCCGACACTATTTTAGTCTATTTAAACTAACGTCTCGTCTTTTATAATGCTCTAATTTTTTCTCCAGTTAAGTATTACTGTGCTAACTCCTATCTGGTTAAGATTTACAAGTGCATGGGTTATTCTGTCGAAGATTTATGTATTTTGTTTTTACCTATGTTGACATTCTTTTTTGTTAGTGTCAAAATCAGTCTCTAAAGTTATGATGAGATTTATTAACTATTTTGTTCGTCTATTTATTAGTCGGTCTTAATTTGACCTTGTTGAGATAGTTGGTTGAACTATAAATATCTTGTAACTGTAAATATCTTATAAGGTGGATTGTAATCCTCCTATGTATCAGAATTCTAGTATAAGAACCGGTATTTTGTTCAGAACTATTTTTCCTAAGTTCAGTATGTTCTATACAAAAGACTAGTGTCACCTTAATATAATCTTTAGTAATTGTTTTTCTAGGAACCTTTTAAGTATTTATAAATCTTTTACTTATTGTGTGGAGACCTAGTTTGTTATTAATCCTTGATAAAACTCGACTTACCTTTACGTTACATAGTCTTAAACACCCTGTAGAGATAATCTCTTTAAGTATCGTGATTTATAGATAATTTTTTTTCTTTCTACAGTTACTGGAGTCGAAGGTGGACTTTGGTTTCATATGTCTTCTTTTATTGTTTCTAGTCACGTCTTTGAGTACTTTATCTTTTGTCTTTTTGTCTTAACTACTTTCGTTTTTGACGAAGAACTCTTTTAGTTGTTTTAACTATTTCGAGATCGGTCTGACCAGTCCTTTTGTCTTTTATGTTTAGTGGTCATAATCCTTACTTTCTAAGATATAGTGTTGTCTAAGATGTCTGGTATTTTCTTATTATTCCCTTATAATCCTTGTTGTAAAACGTTTATTTAAGTTATTGAGTCAACTTTACCTTTTATGTACCTTTGTTTCTGTTTAATAGTTTCGTGTGAACTCTCTGTCTATTTACATATTGTGAAATCCAACTTAAATATGGTAGAATTGAAGTTACCGTATGTAATTGAGGAGGATAAGTTAAGGTGCAGGGGGAAATTCAACCATAGCAATGTTTATGTAGAAATATATAACGTACGTATAATTGTGTAAGTATTAATACAAAAATACGTAGATACAAAATTTGGTATATTCTTAATTTCTCCGCAATGTATGGGTTTTATGTTATTATGATCGAAAATAAAATGAAACATCAATGGAAATAGTCACTTGAAAAAAAGAAATATACTGTAACTCAACGGTCACTGAAGACCAAAATCAGTCTTACTGAGGGGAACCCTTCGGAACTCCCGAAGGGTCCACCGAGTGACCACCTTCTTAGGCGGACGGTTACGTCCTCTGCGGTCAAGTCAGGGACCCTTTCGTTCTAGGGGACCTCCTCCTTTACATTGGGTGAGGTCATAAGAACGGAACTCTTAGGATACCTGCCTCCACGGACCACCCGGTATCAGGGTGTCCCAGCGTCTCAGTCTGTGCTGACTTGCTGACTCGTATATGCGCGTCGTAAAGAACATCCCACCCAGATGATTGTTGTTATCTAAAACAAATAGGCCCTTACAGACTTGAAGAGATATTGTTAAAAATACCTATATCTTAATGACCAACTGTCGTAAAAAACAAAAGGACAGTCAAGAAATTTGCATAGTAAGATGACCGAAGACCGGAAGTACCAAAGACTACTATTTAGTTGAGAATTAGAATCCTACAATTAACATTAGTGGTACCATTGGTTATTTTTTATTCATCCTTTATATGTCTTTTCCTTTACTTTTCCTTTAGTTTTATCATGTATGATCCTCTTTTTAGTTTGTGTTTTCTTACGTCATGACCCTGCTGACTCCTTGTTTTTTCTACTATTATATCCTTTGTCGTGATACCGTCTTCAGTCAGGGACTATAGTCATCAGTGAAATTTACCTTTCTCTGATTTGAGTGATTAATTTCCTGTCTCTGACCACTGTCACGTGTTAAATACTTACTTAAATACGGTGAGTTGATATACGAAGTTTAATAATTTTACCATTCAAAATACATATAAAATAGTGAGTGGTTTTTTTCGTCTTACCTAAAAATTTACTAGATCGTTCTAAACTTCTTTGTAAAGGGGTTTCTTCTATCCGTTTACCGGTTCATTCATGTACTTTTCTACAAGTCGTCGTCATTAGTAAGTCGAGTCAAGTCAAGTCAGCGAGTCAGCACAGACTGAGAAACGTAGGGTACCTGACGTCGTGCGGTCAGAAGGGACAGGTAGAGGTTGAAGGCCTCGAACGAGTTTGTGTACAGGTAGCTCAGTCACTACGGTAGGTTGGTAGAGTAGGAGACAGCAGGGAAAGAGGAGGACGGAAGAGTTAGAAAGGGTCGTAGTCTCAGAAAGGGTTACGCAGTCACCGTAGTCCACCGGTTTCATAACCTCGAAGTCGAAGTCGTAGTCAGGAAGGTTACTGATAAGTCCTGACTCAAGGACATCCTACCTGACCAACCTAGAGGAGCGTCAGGTTCCCTGAGAGTTCTCAGAAGAAGTTGTGGTGTTAAGTTTTCGTAGTCAAGAAACCACGAATCGAAAGGAATACCAGGGTTAGAGTGTAGGTATGTATGATGACCCTTTTTGTAGCGAAACTGATATACTTTGAACCAGTCGTCTCATTACAGAGACGAAAAAAGTATTCGACAGATCCAACCAGTATTGAAAAGAAGGTTCCTCGTTCACAGAAAATTATAGTACCGACGTCAGTGGTAGATGTCACTAAGACCTCGGGTTCTTCTATTTCGGACAGTGATAAAGGTAACAAAGGGGTAGATAAACGGTACTTCCTTACCTGGACTACGGTACTAGAATCAAAAGACTTACAACTCGAAATTCGGTTGAAAAAGTGAGAGAGTGAAAGTAGTTCTCCGAGAAATCAAGGAGAAGTGAAAGACGGTATTCCCACAACAGTAAACGTATAGACTCCATTAACTATAAAGAAGGACGTTAGAAGGAAAAAAAAAAAACAATACGTAAGGTAAAGAAACCCCTTATTCCATTTGGAGTCTAATGTCTTGGTTCCGTCTATTAAAACGTCTTAATGTTACTTTGGTCAGTGTTAAGTTGACCCAATCTAAAGTTGCGTCTCTACTACCACAAGGAGGTTTGTCAGAAGTTGGACCCTTCGACTGTGAGGAGGTCCTGCACCTGTCTGGCATTTATGTGAAGGAGGATGAAAGTCGACGACTCTCTCTTCAGGAGGGGACTACCTGGTCGTGATAAAGAAAAAGCGACGAGAAAAGGGAAGAGGAAAGGAACCGAAGAGGAAAAGTGCTTCAAAGAAATCTGCTTCGGACTACTTCAGGACTACAAGTAGAGATATCTCCGGTTCTTTTGCATCATAGGGGTACTCACGTTTCATTCACAACACTAAACCTATGGTCAGTATTCAGAGGAAGGAGAACCGGTTTCCGACGAGTGACTTGTCGAAGTGGTGAAAGTACCTAAACCTTAGTCATCCGGACCGTTGGAGTGGTTTATCGACCCGTGAGTCTGTTGAGTACGCGTTCCGTATAAGACTTTCACTTCTGTAAAGAACTCGTCGTTCCTTATTCTCCGGGATCCTGAAAAGTCCTAGGAGCACACAGGGAAATACCTTTGAAAGTTGAAATAGATGAACACTGGAAGAGAGGACACTCGGGAAAAGGGGAGGGACGTTAGAACTAAGGTTGAACACGAAGTAGGTTAGACCGTAAAGCGTACTACATGAGACGTCCATTCAATTTATTCGTCCCACTGTTATATGTCGGAACTTCATGAGGAAAGGGATAAACCTTAGTTGAATAACAGAGTATAGGCCAAGATTGACAACGAAGAACTGGACGTATGTCTAAAGAGTCCTACGTCCAGTCCACCAGACCATACGGGGTAGAGAACTTCCTAAAAGGTCAAACAACACTAGGTGTATCAGTTTCCGAAACCACGTCAGTTACTTCGTTTTCTACAAAAAAGACCTTAAGAGAACGAAAAAGATACTAGGTCGTCTACCACCGTTAAAGTAGAGACCAAGGAGACGGAAAAGATTTAGGTCGAACTTGTAGACCTTAAAGAGTCAAGTACCTGACAACTTCGGACCAAACCTCTTAAAACTCGTAATTAAACGATCGTACACTTTACTCATGTTAACACGCCATCAAACTTGTAAGAAACCGTAACGGAAAGAAACCCTAACCTTACTTTTCTCCACCCCTTCCTAGGTTCATATACGACGACAGTTCTCTGAATGAAATCTGGGTCTCTGTGTTTATTCAACTTTCACTTTCTTACCTTTCTATAAGATACATTTCTTATTAGTTTTCTCTGGATCCCATCGATATGAGTATAGTGTTTTATCTAAAATGTAGTTTTTGACAATGATCTCTGTTGCCTCCTGTAAAATATAACTATGGTTCCAGTTAGATACTTCTTCGAAATTGTCAATACATACGTCACTTGTCCCGAGGGGTCCACTGTGGTCACCATTTCTTGCACGGACGGTCACGTCCTCTGTATTCTCTGTGCCCAAGCTAAGGACACAGCCCTTCTGGGGGACCTCCTCCCGTACCGTTGGGTGAGGTCGTAAGAACGGACCTCTTAGGGTACCTGTCTCCTCGGACCACCCGATATCAGGTGTCCAAACCTCTCTCAGTCTGTGTTGACTCCGTTGAATCGTACGTGCGTATGTGGTTGTTGTCTCAGGGTTCTATATACTTCGTTTGTGACTGTCTTAACTTCCCTCTTTGTCTGTCGAGATGTGATTGTCAACCTCTGAAGTCATGGAATTAAAGTTATTGCCTTTCTTACAGGATATGTCAGTCGTTTTTGATCTGGCCCTGTACTGACACCGAGTCTAGTACTCGAGGAATAACGGTTTAAGTCTGAATTTAACTTCTGTCATCCCTTTTAGTGATCTGGTAAGTCCATACTAGATTTAGTTTAGTGAATACTAATATGTCACCTTCACTCTTTATCCAAATTCCCCGATCTAGACTATCTGTCTCACGGACTACTTGATACCTGTCTCCAAGCACTGTAACACGTCCTCTGTCCCTAGTTCTTGGAGGTAGGTAGGAGTTCCCTTTCTTTACACTTTTTCGTTTTACCGACAGACCCCTCCGGAATGTTTATCGACACTTTTCTTCTCTTCTCTTTTCGTTTCCTCTTTTCCTTTCTATATGGGTAAACTTACGTCTCAAGGTTTCTTATCGTTCCTCTCTATTCTTTCGGAAGGAGTCACTAGTTACGTTTCTTTATCTCCTTTTGTGGTCTTACCCTTTCTGAGCTCTAGAGAAGTTCTTTTAATCTCTATGGTTCCCTTGTGAAGTACGTTTCTACCCGAGCTCTTTCCTGTCTTTACCATACCTGGATTGTCTTCGTCTTCTATAATTCTTCTCCACCGTTCTTATGTGTGTTCTTGATATGTTTTTTCTAGAAGTACTGGGTCTATTAGTGTTACCACACTAGTGAGTGGATCTCGGTCTGTAGGACCTTACACTTCAGTTCACCCGGAATCCTTCGTAGTGATACTTGTTTCGATCACCTCCACTACCTTAAGGACAACTGGATAAAGTTTAGGATTTTCTACTACGACACTTTCACGACGTGAGTTATACGGTCGTTTAAACCTTTTGAGTCGTCACCGGTGTCCTGACCTTTTCCAGTCAAAAGTAAGGTTAGGGTTTCTTTCCGTTACGGTTTCCTACGAGTTTGATGACGTGTTACCGTGAGTAGAGTGTACGATCAGTTCATTACGAGTTTTAAGAGGTTCGGTCCGAAGTAGTCATGCACTTGACTCTTGTAGGTTTACAAGTTAGACCAAAATCTTTTCCGTCTCCTTGGTCTCTAGTTTAACGGTTGTAGACCTAGTAACTTTTTCGTTCTCTCAAGGTCTTTTTATAGATAAAGACTAAATAACTGATACGGTTTCGGAAACTGACACACCTAGTGTTATTTGACACCTTGTAAGACTTTCTCTACCCTTATGGTCTGGTGGACTGGACGGAGAACTCTTTAGACATAGGTCCAGTCCTTCGTTGTCAATCTTGACCTGTACCTTGTTGTCTGACCAAGGTTTATCCTTTTCCTCATGAAGTGCCGACATATGACAGTGGGACGAATAAATTGAATATACGTCTCATGTAGTACTCTTTACGACCCGACCTCCTTCGTGTTCGATCTTAGTTCTAACGGCCCTCTTTATAGTTATTGGAGTCTATACATCTACTGTGGTGGGATACCGTCTTTCACTTCTCCTTGATTTCTCGGAGAACTACTTTCACTTTCTCCTCTCACTTTCTCAACCGAATTTCGAGTTGTAAGTCTTTTGCTTCTAGTACCGTAGACCAGGGTAGTGAAGTAGCGTTCATCTACCAGTTTGTCACCTTTGTCACAGTCTGAAATAAAAAAACCCGAGGTTTTAGTGACGTCTACCACTAACGTCGGTACTTTAATTTTTTGCGAATGAGGAATCTTCTTTTCAATACTGGTTGGATCTGTCACATAATTTTTCGTCTCTGTAATGAAACGGTTGTCTCCAGACAGATCAGTTTCGATACCAAAAAGGTCATCAGTACATACCTACACTCTCAATCTGATATTTCTTTCGACTCACGGTTTCTTAACTACGAAAACTTGACACCACAACCTCTTCTGAGAAGTCTCAAAGAACATAACGTTGGTCAGGTAGGATTTCCTTTAGTTAGGACTTACAAGTAACCTTCCTGACTACAACTTCGACTTTGAGGTTATAAAACCGGTGGACTACGCTTCTCGACTGAGTAAACTTTTCTGGGATTACGACCCTTTCTAACTTCCGCCCTCCTCTTCCCCTACTGTCTACTACTACTCTACCAACCTACCGTAGTGGCTGAGTTATCTGCACGCAAACTCGTTTGGGACTCTCAACCACTACCTGTCCCTCCGGACCGCACGACGTCAGGTACCCAGTGTCTCAGTCTGTACTAATTCGCTGACTTTACTAGGATATGTCTTTTGGTTAATCCTTTATCTCATGAACTTTTTATAATATCCCGAAGAAACCACCGGGTCTCCAATTCTTAGGAGGAACGTTACGTCACCTATGACCAAACTAGGGATCTGGTCCTTCTAGGGTGTACAGAGCCTCGTTGATTCGGGCACACGGTGTGATCACTTGCGTGTGTGAGATCTCGGGACCTCGGTGTTGATGACTTTGAACATACGAATCTCAGATACGAGACGTTGTTCTCTTCGGTGACGTTGTTCTTCGGGTGTGTCTCGTTGATCTCTCATCGAGGGCGAACGGTATTGATGTCTTTTCAGGGGCCTGTCGTTGTTCCTGGGTCACATCATTTTGTATTTTGATTGACTTAAATTTTTTTTTTGGGTGATACCTAGTTGATCTGGAATGTCCGTATGTATGTCTTGTGAAGAAGGTTTCGTATACGTAACAAGAGTTCATGTGTGCCTCGAAAGAGGACCTCTCTAGTATACAATCCGGAGTTTTGTTTAAAATTGTTTAAAATTTTGGATTGTTTCTTTCTGAGTCTTGGACTACCGAAGTGACTACTTAATATGGTTTTTAGATTTCCTCTTAGTTGTAGTCAGGGAGAGTTTGAGAAGGTTTTTGAACTTATTTTCCCTTGTGAAGGATTAAGTAAGATTGAATCGTAACGGGAGAATGGTTTCGGGGGAACACCGAGTCGACCATTTCTTAGGAGGACGTTACCCCCTCTGGACCCAAGCTAGGGACCCAACCCTTCTACGGGACCTCTTCCCTTTCCGATGGGTGAGGTCATAAGACCGGACCTCTTAAGGTACCTAACATATCAGGTACCCCAGCGTTTCTCAGTCTGTGTTGACTCGCTGAAAGTGAAATGAAGTCAAGTGATTGGTTTCAGTCTGTTTGTTTATTTTGATGTCTAGTTGTAGAGTAATTATATGTACATTCCGTTATTTTCTTGAGACTTATTTAAATTCTCTTAACTTTAGTATGTTTCATACAAGAGACTTACGTCACCCAACTTAAATTTTGACCTTTTAATCGTTTATACGTCTATCAGTTGTTGTATGAGTAATTTTTTTGGTTACCCAATTTCTACTTTAGTGATTCCTTTAATCTTTTATGAAACTCTGTTTACTTCTGTATAGTTTTGAATGCTCTATGTCATTTTCGTCATGTGCCACCCTTTAAATATCAACATTTACGAATATAATTATCTTCTATAGTCTAGTTGTTGGACGGAAATTTGGAATTCCTTGGTCTTTTTCTTCTCGTTTAATTTCCTTCCTTCCATCCTTTATTCTATGTCGTGTTTATTTATACCCTCCACCCCTTGTTGTCTCTTAACTGTTTTAGTTTTCAATCAAGAAACTTTTATATTGTTTTAACTGCTGTGAAATCAATCTGATTTTTTTTTATGTTCTACTTTTGTTGATTTTCGTCTTTACTTTTCCTAATAGTCCCTTTTGATACTTGATAAAATACGTTTGTTCCATTAGACCTACTCTAACTGTTTAAAGATTTAAAATAATTTTGACTAAGTTCTTGTTTATCTTTAAGAGTTGTCTGGATATTATTCATTCTTCTAACCTAGTCATTAGTTTTTGTAGCACTGTTTCTTTAGTCCTGATCTACAGGAGTAAACAGTTAAGATGGTTTATACACTTCTTCCTCATTGTAGTTAAAATAAGGTTGAGAAGGTTTTTGATCTCCTCCCCTTGTGAAAGACACTCCTGTTGTAATAGGACTATGGTTTCGGTCTCTTTCTAAGGTATTCTTTTGATCTCTGGCTATAAGGATTACTTGTATCCATGTTTTTAGAAGTTATTTTATGAACGTCTGGTTTAGGTTACCGTGTAATTTTTTCTAAAATGTGTTACTGGTTTACCCTAAATAGGATCCTTCCGTCCCCCCAAAGTTGATATCCTTTTAGTTAGTGTATCGTGTAATTATCCTGTTTCCTTTTGTTGGTGTATTAGTTAAGTTATCTACGTACACTGGTTTTTTTTTTTTTTTAGGAAAGTGCTATTTTTGTGTTGATCCCCGAAGAGACCACCAGGTCACCAATTCTAAGGTGGAATGTTGCGTCCCCTGTGGCAAGTTAGGGACCGGGTTCTTCTAGGGCGTGACGTCTCGTCGATTCGGACACGTGGTGTCGACGGTCCGAGATCTCGGGTGCGGACGTTGATGACTCGGGTACGCGGGTCTCGGGTGCGAGGTGTTCTGGGGTGAGTGGAGTTGATCTCTTTCGGGTACGTTTCGTTGCTTCTGGGTCGTCGGGGGTTTCGTTTTCGTGACCCTGGAGGGATCCTCAGGTCATCAGTCCTGAACCGTGCGGGTCACGTCGCCCGTGTTCAAACTAGGGACCACCCCCTCGGTTCTAGGGCGCAGTGTGTAACGTGCCGGTTCCGTTTTTTGTTTTTGTGTCGTTAGATGTTTATCTTCCTATCGGAAAAATCGTTTACCACGACCTTGGTGACCTATAGACATACGTTTTTAATGGTTGAACTTAACTATCGAACGTTATATATGTCTAAGACTACGCATTAAGATATACTTTGAGATCGTTTGTGTTTGATATCACTGTCTTTCGTCTAATCTTCCATGCTCTCAACTCACTCTCCCTAGTGTTTCTCCGTGTTTCTTTGGAACCCCGCACTCCCTACCTAGATGATGGAACCAATAGTGTCAAAGTAAACTTGTGTGTACGATTCTGGTATAATTTAATATGTGAAATCCACGTCGAGTAAAATACAATTAATATCGAGTTATGTCAAATTTTTTATACTTCTCATTTCTTACGGAGTTGTCCCTGAAGAGACCCCCAGGTCACCGATTCTGAGACACGAGGGTTTCGTCCCCCGGGTCTAAGGTAGGGAGCATCCCCTTGATCTAAGGTGTGCGACGTTGATTCTGGACCGTCCCGGTTTATTTATTTTTTATTTTCTTATGGAGTCATTCATTCCTAGTCACGGACAAATAAGATATTTACTCAATTACTCTCCACTCAACTGACCGGTCACGGGTCCCTAACCCTTCCCCCTCTGTATGTTTCTTTTGCCTTGGTTCTGCCGTCGTCGTAGAACAACCGGTGGTAGTACGACGGGTCCGAATTGGAACGGTCCGACCGGGGTTGACGGGACTGGGGTGACGATCGGTGAGAACACCGAAGTTGATTGGAACCTTAGTTATGGAACCTTAGAGTCTCAGGGACTGAGGTTTTACATTGACTATTATGGGTAGAGTATTTATTCGAATGACAGCTGACTTTCTTTACTGCAAATACCCCCTTACGGGACCGTCAGGTCACCAATCCAGAGACGTGAAACTAACGGCTCCCGGGTCCAAGTTAGAGACCAGCCCCTTTTATTCTAGGGTGTTCGCTACGTACCGTTCCAGGTTTTTTTTTTTTTCGCCCCCACCCCCCACACACACACCTAATTTGTCATCCATTCACCTGCGAAATTGGAGACTCGGTGGTCGCTTCGGGTTTATTATTGAACGAGGTATTTACATTTCCTGATGTTTTGTTAGACTGACCAATGGAAATTTTTTAATAAATAGACCGACACGACCCAGAATAAACGTCGTACGTCATAGAAATCAACGTCGTACTCTTGAGAGTCAACGTCGTATACCTTGGATCAAGGAACTGGTCCCTAACTTTGGTCCGGGGACGTAGTCCCCGTACCTCAGAATCGGTGACTTGGTGTCCCCTTCAGGGGACCGAGAAGGAATGGGACCGAGTGAATAAAGACACGTCAATGGACCACAAGACTCACATAGAAGACAAAAGGGTGGAGTCATAGAAACGAAGTCGACAAGACGGTGACAAGGGTCTCTGGGTACCCGGAGAAAACCCTCCCACCTCGTCCCCCGACGAGGTCCTCGTCTTCTGTTCGAAGTCTCTGTGACGGGTCCCCTCACCGGGAGTGGGGTTCCAGGTGTCCCACTTCCGTCTCTCTCTGCGGTGTCTGGGGTGGGGTCTGTAACACTGTAATGACCGTCGGACTCGTCCCCTCCAGACCCTGAGGCAGGTGAAGTCCCAAGGATGACCAGTGGGGAACTGTCGTGGTCTTTGGACTGAAGTTCCATCAACGGAGGGAGATCGAAAGGAAGTGGAAGATTTAGAGTGGATGTGGACTGGATGAAAGGGAACAAGAGATCGGAGGTCCGAAGTCGAGGTAGTTGTCGCTCAGTCCCTAGTTTCATGGACGGAGACTCCCATCTACACTTCCAGTCCCGGGACCGGGAATCGGGACATGTTCGTCTAGTGCCTTGACAGACTTGACTACCCTCTCATGAACCATGTCACCTTTCGTGAGTAGTTTATAATCAACAATATTAACCAGGTGAGTTAAAAAAGTCTAGTTCAAGGGAGGTTCATTTTGTTTAAGGGGAGCTGAGGTGGGGGTTTGACGTTTGTAGGTGTTGCCGGAAAGAGATCAAAGTTGGATAGAACCGGAAGGAACAGACAGAGTCTGTCGGGACGACCTTCACTGGTCAGTCAGGAGGTACTCGAGGACGGGAGTCCGACCCTTTCAAGTGTCCTATGACCCGACTCTCCAGTCCACTCATCTTGGTTGACCCCCATCGTGTTGTACACACTTAAGACTTTGTCACGTCACGTCACTATTTACCACGTAAACCTCTTGACGTCTTTCAAGATACTCCGGTCCCCCTTTTTCCCCGTTCCGTCCACCGTCTTTCCTCAGACGTTTCCACCCGTCCTCCGTTTAGTGTTTTGTAAAACCCATGAGATTCCATGACCGAAGGGACCATCGAGTCAACCATCTCAGCCGGACGTTAAGCCCTCTGGACCAAGTTAGAGACCCAACCCTTCTAGGGGTTTCCGTCCGTTGGGTGAGGTCACAAGAACAGACCTCTTAAGGTACCTGTCTTCTCAGACTACCCGATGTCAGGTACCCCAACGTCTCTCAATCTGTGTTGACTCACTAAATGTGAGGTCCCATAATCTTGAAATGAGACTTTCGGCACCGACCCTCCTCTTGGTCTTCACTTCGGTCCTGTGACACCGCCCACCCCCCTCGTCCCTCAATTCAGTCCCTCTTTTATTCACCAGAAACGTGAACAGTTACACTGTCAGTGATCGGTAACTGTCCACCGTGGCGTACGGAAGATCTCCCCTGCGTACTTGGGTGTCACTGAGGTGTCTTGTACTAAAAGAAACCTGTCCGAGTCGAGAAGGTAGTCTCCCCACTTAAGTCCTAACCCTAAGACATCCCCCCGACGTCACCCTCTTCTACCCGTGTTCTTTCTGATTTATTTATTACCACTTACGTACTCACTCCTTCACTACCTGTCCCCCAATCTGAGCCGTGGCCGACCTGTCACAAACCACAGGTCTCACCCTATTGGTAATTTTTTTTTTTCTACAAAAGTACAGGTGTCTCAACCTTGTCGACCAAGAAATGTCGTACCGGTCTCTACGCATAAGAGACGAAGCCCAAAGTCTGAGGTTATGACCACTTTTCAGGGAAGGGTGACACAGATAAAGGGTTGGACGTTTCACTCTCCTAATCTGATCTACTACGGGATTATAGGAAGGTGGGGTGGCGTGTTACTAAGTAGTGACAACGGAATAAAAATAGGAAAAGAGTGGGTGGGTTCACAATACTGATGGGTATGTGAACGAGAGTTATGTACAAGTAACTCAAGGACCACCAGACAGTCTGTCTGTGAACCGGCACATAATCGTATAACAGTCGCGGGCCGGACGACCGACTCACTACTACTAAGGCGTTCCTTCAGGAGTCTACGTTTGGGTAAGCGGTGAAGGACTGAAGTCAAAGAGGATCGAGGCTAGGTTGAATGTGTGATTTCACTGGTCCTCTTTCATGATGACTCGCCCACTCTTCCGTCAAGGACCCTAGTCTGGGGAACCCAAACTGATGTCAATAAGGTACATAATGAACACACTGGGACATAAATGATCAACCGAAGACATAAAAGAGGATTTTCGAAACTGAGTAAAATGTGTACACACATTTCGATATTTTAATTCTCTGCGAACGAGGAACCTTCTTTTCGATACTGTTTGGATCTGTCGTGTAATTTTTCGTCTCTGTAATGACACAGTTGTTTCCAGACATCTCAGTTTTGATACCAAAAAGGTCATCAGTACATACCTACACTCTCAACCTGGTATTTCTTTCGACCCGTGGTTTCTTAACTACGTAAACTTGACGTCACAACCTTTTCTGAGAACTCTCAGGGAACCTGACGTTCCTTTAGTCAGGATTTATAAGTAACCTTCCTGACTACGACTTCGACTTTGAGGTTATGAAACCGGTGGTCTACGCTTCCTGACTAAGTGACCTTTTTTGGGACTACGACCCTTTCTAACTTCCGTCCTCCTCTTCCCCTGCTGTCTCCTACTCTACCAACCTACCGTAGCGACTGAGTTACCTGTACTCAAACTCGTTCGAGAACCTCAACCACTACCTGTCCCTTCGGACCTTACGACGTCAGGTACCCCAACGTTTCTCAGTCTATGTTGACTCACTGACTTGATTGACTGTGTAAACACTCAAATAAAAGTAACCTACCACACTCCATCCCTAGATTTAAACAAAAAAAAGGGTGAACCAATCGGTTAATAAGGTTGTGGTAAATGACTTCCTGATTAGGAAAAGGATGAGTCCACGTACGAAAGAGACCGAGAGTGATATAAGGGTGTATGTGTATATCCAGACAAAGATAAATCAAAGGATTAAATGAGGAGACAGACCAATAAGGGTAAATAGTGTAAGAAAGTCAATAACATGGAATTATAATTCAGAACTATGACTATCTTGTGTCCCGAAGGGATATCAACAAAAAGGAACATCAAAAAGTTTTGATAGAGTCTATAGGAGTGAAATGTAACACTAACAATCTTAAGTAAACAGGTCAAGAAAATTTTTCGTTAAACGGATTTTTTTGGGTCTCGATGGTATATACTGGGACGTTAAGGTGAGGACCCGTACACAGACCTCTTCTCGTGCTAGGCCTTCCTATGCACGTGGGACTACGAGCAGGGTCACGACAAATGTTGTCTGCTCTGTACCTTCGTTGGAGTTACAGGTAGCTGTCTCCTTCCCTATTTCTTCTACATCATGTATGTCTTTTGCCCATAATGAGTCAGTAACATCTCTTACTTTATTACGGTAGAGATCGTTGTGCCTACGTGGGTCTCCGACAGTCCGACTCGCTTCAGTCAGTCTCTTCCTCTTTATCGCTTACTATAGGAAATACACACCTTAGATTTTTCTTTACTAAGTTTCCTTGCATGCTTTGTATTTGTCTGAGTGTCTGAATCTCTTACTTGAATGTCAACGGTCCCCCCTCCTACCCCCCTCCCCTATCAATCCCTCAACCCTTACTTGTCCATGTGTGACGATATAAATTCTGCTCATTCGTTGTTCCTGGATGACGTCTCGTGCACCTTGAGATGGGTCACGAGACACCGTCGGACCTACCCTCCCCTCAAACCCCCTCTTACCTATGCACGTGCGTACCGACTCAGTGAGACGACAAGTGGACTTTGATAGTGACAATTAGCCGATATGGGGTTGTGTTTTATTTTTCGATGTGTTTTTTTCTTGACAGGGATCCGGAGGTAAAGGAAATGGTATGTGTCCACTACCAGTTTCGAGAACACACGTTCCTGTCTTTTCCGCTTTGCAATTACGTCACTTGTGTGGTGGGCCGTCCTTCCGGACCTTGCGTTGGGTCCTCGTAGGCATCTACCGTCACAGTAGAAGGGGTTTCCGGGTTGGGGTGCGCCAGTGACGGCAAAATTTTGGAAACAACCGAAGGGTCAGTACGCCTCTTTTCAAGTTTCGCAGTCGGTTCGGTCGACTGGGGTCGACTGGAAAGGCTACCGCGGGCGGGGGGAGGTGACGAGAGTGTAAGGTCGGGGTCTTTTACGAGGCACTGGGATCACGGCAAAGGAGCGTGTGCGACAGGAGAACCACTCTTACGACGGTGGGGAGTGCTCGGGACTGACACCGAGAAGACCCTACCTCAGTCGGCGAGAGAGACGGAAGGTGACGTAGACAGTGAAACGTGACACTGACAGAGTAAATCACTTGAGTCTTGTCGGGAGCCGTAAAGGGTTTGTCCACAAGTGAGAGTCGGTGATAGATTGCTAGTGCATAGTTACGACCACAGTGTATGCAAGGACTAACGAATTAAGAAAAATAAATTACTTAAATACACCGACATGGACCAGAGTCAACACCGTATACCCTAGAATCAAGGTACTGGTCCCTAGCTTGGGTACGTGGGACGTAACCCTCGTACCTCAGGGTCGGTGACCCTGCGGTCTCTTCAGGAGTGAGGAAGTGAATAAATTGCGCCACTGTCGGGGTGTTTCATCTGGAGAGGGGGTGACTTGTCCTTTTTTACCCCTGCCATTGAATAGGTTCTAGTGTCTCGAACAGTTGTGGACTTGACTCCAGAGGGGGACCAGATTAAGGTTGCGAGTGTGAAGGATAGTATCGGTTGTCGGAAGGGAGAGTAGAGAGAAGAGACTTAGAGAGTGAGTAGGGTACGAAGGTTCCAGGAGGACGGGTTCGAGAGAGGTAGTCGGAGAGAATGGGATGGGGGGTTTTCGAGTGGAGGGATCCGACAGTGGAGAAGGTACCGTATGGTAGACAGTGGGTTCGCGACAGAGACACTCCTGACGCACAGGACCCAACTCGTGTAAGGACCAAAAGTCCGTGTCTTGTACCTCGGAGCACCGATGTAGGCGTCTACGACTCCATAAAGGAATCGACCCACAGTGTTCTGGTTCCTCTATTTGAAAAGTGTAGAGTTTACACAGACTTTGGTCTTTCGTTTGTTGAGGTACCAAATATCGTTGTCTCAAAGAACCCGTGTTAATGGTCCAGAGGTCTTTCTTACCCTCGATCGGACTGACCCCAAACCCGCCCTTAAGACGGTTGAGTTAGACCGAACCTACCAGTTTCGACGATGGAGTGTTATTGTTTCGTGCATCCTTCACACTTCGCGACCCGTCGCGATAGGGGTCACGACCAAGGTCTCTACAGTCTCGACACAAACGCAAGAAGCCCGACTAAAGGAGAGTAGTGAGTACGAGTTCCAAACCCCCGGAGGACTCTAAAGAGAGAACGAATGGGAGAACGAGGTTCAGGACGTCCGATAATCCTCTGACCCGACCTCATTTTATTAGGGTTTCAAACAATGAATGGGACTTTTTTACTTGTCAGTTACCCCTGTCCAGTGGAAATCTTACCGGGTAGTACCCTGAAGGGACCACTGGGTAATCAATTCTTAGGTGGAGGTCCCATGGGCCCAAACTAGGGAGCAGTCCCTTGATTCTAGGGTGTGTATGACGTCCCGTCACGTGTTCGCGTGTACGGTGTTGTTTCTAAGGTAATACAGTTTTGATTCTGGAGGACGTCGGTTTATTTTGTCTTTCTTTTTCTAGACTGCACCCGTTCACCTCGCAAAGGGGTCTAGGGTTCATCTCCATCGGTAAACCACCAAAGGACGTACATAGCGAACGTAGTCACAAGTATCAAGTATGGGAGTAACGTGTGTGATTTAGACCGTTTTGTTTCCGAGGAAACTATCCCCTTCCCTCCCACTAGTAGTACCCTATTTTTTCCGGATGTCTTAGTCTTAAACTCCTCCTTTCCCATGGGACTAGTCAACAATCCTTTAAACGGGACACCAACTTACTTCAGTAGTCTGATGTTAACAAATCGTTGGTTTACTGACCGTTGGGTGTGTATATCGACCACGTGAGTCCATTGAACCAAACTGTAAAGAGTAGTATATTTACCCGGTTGACCGTAGGTCCGTGGATGTGGAGTCAGAGAGTGCTCAATCTAAGTACACTCAGAACAGGACCATCACTGAGAGACCAGTGTATCTGTAGTTCAAAGAACCGAATGTTTGGAACCGGTCACCACTACGATGGTCTCAAGGTCTCTCCGGTCGACAGGAGTCATCGATTTGCACAAATAGACTACCACTGTGTGACGAATAAGAACGCAGAGGTCGGGAACGAGGTAAAGGTCCGGGTGTGAGACGCAGACGTACTGGACCGTAGTGGTGTTCGAAGACCCGTCGAGGGAAGGTTAGAGAGGACGACGGAGGAGTTTGTACCGACCAAGATGTTCTGACGGGATGAGTCCTAGTGAAGTGTGCAGACGTCGGTTTGAGGAACTGGACCCAAAACCCCCAAAAGGGATTAAACCAGAACAGTGCGAAATATAAAGTAATGTCGGGGGATTACGGGTAGTAGATAGAAACCGGATCACCTGTTTCAAGTGAAGTACAACGAGAGAGGGACCGCTGTGGGACAGACGAGAGAGGTTCAAGCTGGTCGCACGTAGAAGTTTTGTGAGAAAGTCGGGTGGGACTGAGGTGTCCTCTCGTGGAGACCCACACCAAGTGGAGACAAAGGAGTGCGGGGAATCTTGTAGACGACGCCTGAGGGACCGTGACTGGGGGAGACGGACAGGTCCGAAGTAAAGTAAGGAGTGAACTTAAAGGCGTTGTCGTTTAGAAGGTACCCCGATGGAGACTAGAGACCCCGTTGAGAGTTCTTAGGTCGTCTCCTCCCTCCCCCCTAGTTTTACTCTGACTACTCTTCCTAAGTTCCTTTTGAAGATCTTTCTTCTCCGGTCTGTAGTTCGTCCCTACACACTCTTTGTGACCAAAAATAACTAACCGTGTTATAATGTTGGACGTTAAGGTTACGGGAAGGGAGGGTGTGTCAAGTTCACCTTTCTTTTGACTAATTGTGTGTCTTTCCTTGTCGTGTGAGTGTCCAATTTCGTAAACAAAAATGTTTTCCTCACCATACCTCCCACCCTAAAATCCCAATTATGGTCCCGAGGTAGATCTGATACCCCCTCCCGAAACGACAGGAGACGACGGTCGTAATGTACCCCTTATGAAATCATTCCCCCGTCAATGTGTGCCGACCGGCCAATAATGTCCCCCCTTCACCCTGAACTTAGAGTCTCATGGACAGAACATGAAAGAAAAATCGGAAGGAGGTGTTGACGGACGTGGGTGTCCTTTATCCACACTTCCTTCGGCTTCTTGCCGGAGGTTCTCTTTCCCTTCGTCCGTTTGAGTCAAAGGAAGGCGGAAGAGACCTGACAGGGGGAGGGGAGCCGGGGATTCTCGTGACTCCGCCGGAAGGAGCACTTGCGACACCTCTCTGACCCTCCGCCGGTATAGACCGGACCATCGAGACTCGCCCATCTCTCCTTTGCACTAAAAGGTATGTTATGGTTCGTTCCAACAAAACCTTTACTTTTTTTTACCTTTTGTTCTGGTAGGGGGTACCCAGCTCTCGTGGCTCCAGGGCCTCGCGTGACCCTAACGTCATTCCCGTTATAAGGGTTTCGGGTAAGGTGTTGCGCCCTGGTATTGGTTGGAGAGGAGGGTTTATCCGTGGCAAGGAACCTAAGGGGCCAAGAGAACTCGAGTAAGTTCTAATACGACGGTGGAAAGGGGTCTTACACTCCCGAGTCGAGTAACCAGGAAGGCGAAAGATTGGGGAAGATGTTTATGAGTCGTGTGAGGAGTTATCCACTGGGTAAGAGGGAGACGTCTTACCGGTGACTTCTTGGTCGCTAGTGGCCCTTCCGATTCGACAGACGAAAAGACACACCAGGACTACCTTCCTCTGTTTCCGTCTGAAGACCACCCCAGTCTTGTCAGACCAAACCCACACAGCCAGGGACCGAGAGACAGAGTCAAGACCTCGGAACCAGTAAATTTGAAGTCTGTTTTGTATATTCGTACTGACCCCTCCCTGTTTATGAAACAGGAAATCTTTTTCAATTTGAGTTGAATAGAACCGATGAAACGGAGGTAGGTTCCCCAAGGAACCTTTATGGACAACTTGAACCGGTTTCCCTCTGGCGTGGACCTGGACCTGGATCCGACGTTATCTTGTGAACGTCGCTTTCCCCTCGTTCTCACCTCATCTCCGTCCGTACCGGTCCTTTTGGGAGTTTGTCCGGAATACGACGAACTCTGGTACGAGACGCCGAGTCTCTTGTCCCGACCCCGGAGTGACGAAGGAGTCTCGGGTAGGGGACGGTCCCGGTTACCCGTCCTACGTTCTTTCCAGGGACTTGATTTCTGACCCGAGAAATATGTCTTCGTTCATATTTCTACGATGATTGCCCGTCGGTCTCTACGGACGAAAAGACACTGTTGTAGGAATTTACGATGACGGAGGAGTTTGTGTACCGTTTGACAGAAGAGAAAGAGTTCTGTCTGCGTGACTGTAAAATGAATAAGATTGGTGGTTGAAAAGCAAGTTAGTATTTGGTCAGACTTACGAAAGTCTGATACTTTGTTATTTTCGTCTGGACCGCACACGTGTCGGCGTGAGGTGCGACAGAGAAAGTGTTCTCACCTGGGTGACCAAAAGATTGATGCTGTGCGTCGTGGTACGCCGACGACCCGGGACTTACTGGAACGCGCGGACACGGGACCCGTCGTGCGGACACGGGCACGTGTCCGCTCACTGTCCCCGTCCAAGAGTCTCCGATTGTCTTGTCGTCTCCTAGGTCGATTGCCTCCTAAAACCTCTTTCAGGGAAACCCAAGACTCGTTTTTTACGAGAGTCAGTACACCCTCCGGCTTCCCGTTAACACCCAGACACGTGCCCCGAGTCTGTGGACGGTGAGGGAGGACATAGGTTCGACACACGACCGGCTCTCTCCCGGGAGTTTCAGGAGGGGAGGGGAGTCTCAAGACCTTCGAGGGGTACTGAGAGTGCAGTCGGTCCGGAAACACCCCTGGGATCCACCTCGTCCGGTTGGACAAGACCAAGACCCGAAGAGGTCAGTCGGACATGGAAGGGACCGTATTCAGTATAGACAATACGTTCTAGTTCGGAATTGGGACTTTACGACAAAAGATGGGTTACCCTGTCTTTACTCCACGTTCTCCGATGTACCTAGCTGACGACGAGATTAATCGTGTTCCACAAGTCTTCCGGTCCGAGCATAGCCATAGTGAAGGACGTCCTTAGATGTCAGTTGGAGTTACCTCTTTACTGAAGGATTTCCACTCGGTGAATGGGGTGAGATGTCTGTCCTCTCAGGGTAGAGTTCCGGGTCGTAGCCCTGACCCCATAGAACGAAAAAAGGACTCCTCAAGGTTTCGGAATTCCAAAACTAGAATTACGGACGGACCCTGGAGTTCGGACGTTCTCGTTACAATGACATAACAACCTTTCAAGGAACTTTTCAAGTAGAGTGTCTATTGTGTCAGGTGTCTACCACTCGGCAAATCATCCATTCACAAGGTCTGGTCTTAAATACAAAGGGTTGAGCTCCTAATTATCTTAGAAGTGGAGACCGGACCACCGTCATCCCCACCCTCCTACCCATCGTGTGACTTTACCTCTACTTGGACCTTTTACTGTTCTGACGACGGAAAATCTCGGATAGAGGTCCCCCAATTTACGGAAAAAACGACAAGATCACCGGGGACAAACCCCAATTCTTGACCCTTACATTTGGCTTCCTTTGGATAAATTGACTTGTGGGCCGGTCTCCTTGTCTTCGTCACCGGCGGCGGAGGATCCATAACGGGAACTCGTGAAGGGAGAGGCCGTCTCCGGGAGGGCCCCGCGAGGCAAGGCTCAGTTCCGCCGAAAGGACACGTGAGGGGCACGGTCCACCTGTCAGGGTAAGAGATTCTGTTCGAGTCCGAGTGTTTAGTAGTGCTGCTTGTTTCGAAGTCCCCTCCCTGTACGGAAAAGTGAGGCTTTCGAAGTACGACGTCTCTGTGTACTCTAGATAGTACACTGACGACCGGAGTCGAGTTCATCAGACAATCTTAGTTGTGGTTTACGCTAAGAAAGAAAGACATAAATAATTAAAAATTCCCCTAATCCTCCTGTTGTTAAACTAATTAGACTTCCACTCTGCATAGTAAAAAAGTCTACCGGACTGATCCGTAAGGGGTAGGACTTTCCAATAGTTCGATTACGTTTTTGTAACAGTCTCACACTTCGACGGGAAAGTCTCCGTCTTCACCTTCCGAGGACCGGAGGGTTCCTCTCAGACGGATTTTAGAGGTCCAAGGGTGCTGAACACTACTGGAGTGTCCTACATCATATCAGATTTCTAACATCATAAACCGTCAAGTGTTAAATGAACTTTTAGGTCTTACAGAGTAACGAAGTCCACTGTAGATTCCACTGGGCCTTTCGTGTCGAGAACCACTACCACACCTGAGACGAAGTTCGAGTGGGGCTCGTGTCTCTGACTGAGACCCCATGAAAGGGTGGAGAGATCCACTTCCCCCATGGGACTACCCTCGTTCCGACCCTGGTGATTCAGTTTCCGACGTGTCGGAACACCTTTGTCCGAGGTTGGGTAGTCCCGAGTCTTCCTTGTTGAGGGTGGGGTTGACCCGTCCTGTGTGGTGTGTCGGAGTCCTGACTGGAGAAAATTTCAGAAGTTCTTGTTCTTGGGTTCCTCGGTGGACGTAGTGACTTAGGGGTTGTTAGAGGATAGGGATCTTGACGAACTCGACTGACAGGACGTACAGAGGATAAAAAACTTTTCTATACCTGCACGGACATAAACCCCCAGTTCTACTTCGATGCGATAGATTGAGGACGAAGAGAGCTTCGTTTTTAAATGGGGTTACACCTCTAAAGAGGTCCAATAAAATCAAGAATAAGGTGACAATTGATCCTACCCGAATCTCTTGTGAAACCTTTATAATTTTTTAGTATGTCAACTCCGTTTTTAGTGTAATACCAATAATTTAGGAAAAGCATTTGATTTGTTTGTTTTTTTGTACCGAGTCCGATTCGACAAATTCTTTTTTTCTAGTCCACCCCTCTACTTGTCTCCACAATTATGTCGGGACCTACCCTTACTGTTTGTACAATTCACACACTGCGTGTGGATCCAAGTCGTCTTCTGGGCAGACCGACTCCTGTAAGTCTCGTCGGCGGTTTCTCCGTGACATGCTCCACTTTTCTTTCCCCTTCTCCTTCGCACCAAAACACCCCTTGAAAAGGAAGATGTTAAGTCCACTGAAGGAGATTCGCTCAGACTCTCTGAAATGTGCCCGACTGAGGATTGTAGCTTTGGCTTGATAAAGAGACGGTACTTCGTTGGACTGATACATCGTTGTTCTCATGTTTTTTGACGTTTGTGAGAGTTTCCCGTCACTGGGAGAGATGAGTGGTTCCGGCGGCCGTCGTTCCTGAGATCTCGGAGGGAAACTCATCGAGAGTGTTGCGTTACGACCCCCGCCTTCGGGACACCGGTTCGGTGGAGGGTCCGGAACGACGCGGAGGTCGTCCATTATGAAGGGGTGGAGACTGGGGAGGTCTACTGGAGTCGAGTCTGGGCCACCACGCCCTCGGGAGAAGTGTGGCCCGTCTATCCCGTCGTCTGTAAACATTTTTGGTGTCAGTTGGGACGTTGAAAAGGTAGGACACTACAAACGACACTCTTTTTAGTTCTGAAGACAAAGTACCCGACGTGACAGGATCTCCGATGTTTTTTGGGTCACATCGACTGGGGACCATCAGGAAGAGAAAGATTGTGTGTGTGTCTGTGTGTGTGTGTGTCAGGACAAGGTTTTATTTTTTCAGTACTAGAGTGACTACAAAGGGGTTCCCGAAGGTTAATACTTGTTTAAATTTAAAATTTTTAAGATGACGATAGAAAGAGGTAGAACTCATACCACCTAAGGTTACCTGAGAGGTCATTATCGGCCTGAGATTCTGTACAGGTAAGTGACATTCTTTCTCTGAAATACAGACGGGACTTGTGTCCTTCGTTAGACAAAGACGGTTCGGACTTCTTCCACTCATGAACGTCTTAATTACCGTTTAGTCACAACGGCCTCGTAAGACGTTCATTCCATTCGGACCACGAAAAGAGACAAAAGAAACTCCCTCTGTCTTTCCGATGACGCTGGTACGCAGGTTCATTAAATAGTGTTGTCCCGACATTGATGTGTAGTCCTCTGTCGGTACCACAACTACCACGGTCCCTCCCTTTTTGTGGTTCGGGGCTAGTAGTCTTAGGGTCACGTTGTCTGTTTTCGTGGTCAAAGTTGTTAAGACCACAACCTGTTTCGGAGGAAAACAGTCGACTCCTTCGTCGTCGTGCTAGAGAGGTCAATTGACGTAATTACCCTAGATAAGTGCTGACTTTTTATGAAGAACCGTGTCAAGGACTGGGTTTCTGTGGTTGTTGTTAGGTTTGACCTAAAACATCCCATCACATAATAATGTAGTCGGGTCACTTTTGCAGTCTAGTGATTTTTACGTGTTTAATAATAATTGTGATTGTGACGTCAAGGATAAAGTCCTCATGACTAACAAAAGGACGTTTCGTGAAAGACATACTGTTTCCGTCTTAAATAAACCTTCTGACCCAAAACCCCTAAGGTAAATCACTAATCAACTTAAATACAATGTCAGGGAAATTAAATAAACCTGTCTAGGGGTCTTACGAGATTTAGTCCGCTATTCGTCGTCACACAAGTAAAGTTCGTCTTGTGCACCTGTCACTCAACCGTAAATCTGAGTTTAGGGTACCACGAAAGATAGGTGACCCTGGGAAGGCACCCCTGCCCTAAGGAAAGGGTCTCCATCTCACCACGATTCCTTTGACGGTCCGGGCGAAAAACCGCGACACAAAATTCTAACCCTAGTCTACGTTTGTCTGAACTATCGTTTAATTTCAGGTTGACTGCAAGGGGTTTTGCGACTCGTAATTTACTGGTCCGGATGGTCTATGTGTGTAAAGAAAATCGCCCTCCCTTCTTGTTTTCAAAAAGTTTCAAACTCATAAATAATCTGAAAAATTTATTTCTCTTGATGCTAAAATTAAAGTGTAGAGTCGACACAAAACTGTTTCCTCAACGGTGGTCGTCAAGTCGTTATTTGAGGACAGGGTTTCGGTCCCCAACTAGTCCCAGGGGGGCAAGGTGGGGGTCAGAGATCTGGGAAAAGACGCATAAACAGACGATTTGTTGTGTTAACCGTTTACTTCGGTCGTAGGTCGGTAGTCAGACGTCACTCGGTTACGTAATACATCGGCAAGATCGTTCACTAATTCGTAAGAGGGTATGGTGAAGGGTCGTCTGCTACCTGGAAAGTGTAGGACCACCCTCTGTTTAAATTATAAAGACTCGTACGAGGTACCACGTTAATGTTCACGATATTGTAATGTTTCTGTTCGTTTGTAGACTTAAAAGGAGGACACATGAAAAGTCCTTGCATTGTACCAATGGGTCTTACCCTGTCCCGACGCGTCGACGTGGACGGTTCGTGTCGACCTACGAAGCCCGTGTTCCTGGTACAGCTCGAGGCGCGTCACATTCCGTACCTGCGTGCCCCTCTGTCCGGCGACAGCCGCCATTCATCGTAATACCTTTTTTGAGGTTTGGTCGTCCTCTCTTTGTCACGAGCTGCGAGGTCAAAAAAACTATCATTAGGGTTCTTAGGTCAAGTTTAGGGATAACAGTTGTACATCCCTCCTTAAGTTAAAGATCGTAACAAAGAGGTCTAGACTCGACTCCGGTAAACGAGGACCGAACCATTATTCTTTCTTTTATCCAAAGAAGGACAAAGAAAGAACCGCACCTTTGTGTCGAGCTCTTCTCTTCCGCACTCAGGACCCTCTGACTTCCTCGACTTGGGAAGGGCCTGGGATACATTGATGTGGTCGTTGACCCCTCTCCCCTCCCACCCCTTCGAGTGGATCGGTGATCGTAGTCTTTGCTTTTTCGTTTACTTGACACTCCGAGAGGTGAAGTCTTTGTGGGGCTTAAACTTTTTACTTTGGAACTTTTTAATTTTGTTTACGGAGAAGATTTTCAGTAAATAAATGTATAATATACAGGTCATATATTACACATCTATTTGCGTAGGACGCCACTTTCACTGGTCGGATGACCTGACTTGTCGTGTAGTACCCTGTTTAAGAACTTTCCAAAGTAGAGTATTACCTATAGAAAATTAATTTTTTTTTTTTTTAGACCGGTCCCGACCCTACTCTGTTTGTCCTTGTGAAGTCTTAGGTTCCGTCTCCCTTCCGACAAACGGAGAAATCTCTCAACTTCCCCACACTTTTCCCTCTCTGTCTAGTACGTGTTTTCATGAATGTTTAATGTATGGGTTGGGGGTGGGGGAGTTATTTTTCTCTTCTTTTTCGGGGTAGTGAATTGTGGTTTGTCGTTGTAATAGCTATTTGGGAAAGAGACGACGGGTAGTACGGAATAAACTTTCTCCTCCGGACACTCCTCTCCACTTTCTCGTTCCCACTCTCCCTTCTGGACGCGAAGTCAGAGCAAAGGTTAAAAGTGAAGAGAATGTCCCTTAGAAGTCAGTAGACTACGGGCCGTAGCTCGAGACTCGTCTATGACGCATACACCCCCGGTGTTCGCCCCACGGCAACAACCGCCTCATCGGAACGGAGTTGCAAAGTTTTATGCTGCGGACGTGGCCGAACACTGTGACGTCGTGAAAATACCGCAGAAGATAAAATTTGGTAAGGGCGAAGGAAGGACACCCCCGTCTCTCGCTTTCTTTAATCACGCTTTCCCCTCGTCGTCGTCCGAGGACTAGGACATTGAAAACTCTTTTGCGTCCCTCTTTGGGTGTCTTTGATGACAGTAATTGCAAAAAGAAAAGAAAGATTTTTCAATAAATAAATAAATACCAACGTGACCGAGAGCGACGACGCGCTCCCGACAGAGGTCGACGTCTGTCACCCCCGCTATGAGATGCCGTCGCGCGTCCGAAGAGTAACACCGGCCAAGAGAACGACGTCCCCGAGGTTCCGTACGTACGAAGTCATCGATAAGGTTCCGTACACCTCACAAGGACCTGGTCCCTAGTTTGAGTGTGACGGACGTGACCGTCCGTCTAAGAAGTGACGGTCTTGTGGTCGTTTCAGGAGGAAACGAAGAAATTTGACTCATGTTTGCTGGGTATCGTGTCGCATACTCAAGGTCCATGTGTTGTGTTACTAAGGTACAAAGACAAAAACAAGAACAACAAGTGCACGATTCAGTACATGTTGAGAAACGCTGGGGTTCCTGACGTCGTACGGTCCGAAGAGACATGAAGTGATAAAGGACCTCAAACGAGTTTGAGTACAGGTAATTCAGCCACTGTGGTAGGTTGGTATAGAGTAGGACAACGAGGGAAGAGGGGTACGGAAGCTAGAAAGGGCCATCGTCCCAGTAAAGGTTACTCAATCGAGAAGAGTAGTCCACTGGAGGTAGTATCGAGTCAGTTATTTCTTAGACGGACGTTACGTCCTGTGAGCCCTAGCTAAGGACCCAGACCTTCTAGGGGACCTCTTCCTTTACCGTTAGATGAGGTCATAAGAACGGACCTTTTAGGGTACCTGTCTCCTCGGACCGCCCGATGTCAGGTACCTCAGTGTTCTCAGCCTGTGCTGAATCGTTGAGTTGGTGGTGGTGGTGGTGGTAATAATCCACCGACTTCATGACCTCAAAGCCGAAGTTGAAGTCAGGAAGGGTACTTATAAATCACAAGTAGAAGAAATAGTGACTGACTATAAAGATGTATCATGTTTTCTCGGTCTTACTAATAGTTGTAAATTATTTATGTAAAAAAGGATAAAAGAAAAGATTGTTCCCACTACCTTCGTGTGAAACATACACAGTTTATGATATGTTTGCGGATTACGTCTTTTATCCATTCTTTAGACTTTTGACTTCTTGACTCTCAGTGTCACACTTTGAGCATGAGACCTTTCTTGGTGACGATCGACAAAGAAGAGGTCGAGGACCCGGAGACCGGAAGGTACCGACTGTGTATGCACGGACTTCGGGTCGGTCGTAAGGGTAGAGGGTGTTTTCATCTGTACTTCGACTACGTCGAAGGTCTTAATGACCCTACCGACTGGACATTGGTCCATAAATAAAATTTTCAGGATAGATTCTCACTATATAGACCCTAAAGACACTAACAAATGACCAATTCTTAGGTGGAACGTTACGTTCCCTGTGCTCAAACTAGGGACTATCCCATAGATTCTAGGGTGCGCGGTTCCTCGTTGACTCGGGTTCTTGGTGTTGATCTCTCGGACACTCGGTGTTATTTCTAGGGTGTGCTACGTTGATTCTGGGCCGTGTCGGTTTATATTTATTGATTTTTTTTTTTTTTTTTTTTTTTCTAAGATGTACGACGTTTCGTTGATTCGGACACTCGGTACCGATGACTCGGACACACGACGGTCGTCACCTCGCGCTCACGGACCTCGGGCACGACGTGTTCTCTTCTGTGGTGCCACTCTGCGGGTTCGTGTCGTAGCTTCGCTTCGGGGGCGAGCGACGTTGGTCTTTTTCGGACCCGCGTCGTCACTTCTGGGTCGCGTCGGTTTTTATTTATTTTTCTTGCTACATAGATATCATTTCTTCTATAAAAGAATTTTTCTCCTTTTTTATTAAAGTTGTGTTAGTGATAAAAGTCACATAAAGTTTTTAAAAAAGTTTACGTTCAAAATTTTAAGAAATAATAAAAAAGAGACTGTTTCGATGGTTTTCTAGTAACCGATTTTGACCCTTTTTGTCTTCGTTCGTATTTCTTGTTCTATTAATGGACATTAGAATGTTTGATCTTCATTGATGAGAATTATGGAATCGCGTAAACGAATAGAAAGTGTAATAAACTTTTTCTGTGTCGATAGAGTTGTTAATATTAACCCTAGTGCGAAATTCCACGAGGTTTAAGGAGCCTCCGGGACTATCTCACGACGACAACCCTTGTACCTGCGACTACGATTAGACGACCCGAGGTCAGTGTAGTTTCCGAGATTAGTCGGTGCGTCCGAACCCGTTCAATGACTTGGAGAGACACGGGGAGAAAGGAGGAGATATTTTGTCTCTATTAGTTGTCGTGAATAGAGAGTTTAGACGACGCTCCCCCTTATGCAGTTCGTAAGCCTGTTACGGACCGTGTGTCATGCACGACATTCTGTTGCGCGACAATGACAACAACGAAGAAAGAGTGAAGTGTGACGAAGAATTCGTAAGAAGAGTCGTACTGTGCATCGCCAACACAATGTGACAGATCGTACCTACATTGCAGTAAGTGAATTGATAAAAAGGCGGTGACCTGTAGTTATCGGACGATAAAATTAATAATATTTCTTACGATGTTAAAATTTCTAGACTTGGAATATGCCGATCACTGTACGTGACGGTTCGTCGGAAGGTCCTTCCTACACGACTAGGGGTCAGGACGAAGACACGACCTTACAGTCAAGGTGGTGTGAGGACGGTCGTGACACTTGACGATAAACAGTGACGGTCAAGAAGTCCACTTTTGGTCATGGAGTAGAAACAAAAGTAAAGTTTAAGGATAAAACTACATCAGAATTTATCATATGTGTATTAAGATGTGGGACAAAAGTAAGTGGATGAGTCAGAGTATTCGTGAAGAGGCACCATGTGTCGAAAGCATTCATACACACATTGTCGACGGATTGTAAGGTAGTCTACTTACCTGGGACCTAGTGAACAGTAAGTGACTGGACATATAAAATTCTGGGTTAAAAAGTGGACTTTTACCGAATACACTTTTCCGATTGTCCGAATAAGGGACAATCGATAGATTTTGTATAAAATCTATCAAAGTAATCCCAGTTAAGAGTCGTCCTCATGTTCAGTGTCCCAACAAACCTACAATTGTCTCGTTACCACGGAATTTTTAGTCATAGTGTTCACATGTTGAGACTGGGTTGTCTTATCAGACTCCTGTCCCGGACGGTGTGGTGTGAGTAGAGACCGGGGTCGTGGTCGATAGTTTCTCAGATAAAAATTATGGGGGAGTGGTTTAAATAAATATGAATTCGAATGACGTAAGAATAGTTTATGTTTCGTTGATTTTTGACTTTCCGGGACTTTGCAGGTCTAGTTGTCACGACTCTCCGTGCTACCGCTTCGTGCATGATTGTTAGCTCTCCAAGACTATTCATTCAAGATAAACGGTTTAAATATTGTCTTTAATTTAGTTAAAATACAAAAAGATACGAAAAGGAAGTCTCGAGTTTCTAATTTTGGTACTTGGTTAGTAATTTAGTGGAGTGAAAAATCCAGTTTTCTATATATATATGTGTTGACTAGACCCTAGTGACTTTTACCGAGGAATCCTCTTTTCCGCTCAAGTGGAGTTCCCATTGTACTTACATTGGCCATCAAAGGTCAATGAGGGTGGTGACACGTGGATGATGTGTCGAGACCTCCCTCCCGAGTGTGGTGACTTCAGTGTCAAAGGAGGTTGTTACACTTATTCGTAGCGTTCTTGTCGACGTCAGGACGAGAGTGACCCCCAGTCACCGGTCGTCGTTCGGATCGTTACGTCTCCGGTGCTAATTATAGACGAACCCTCCTAGGTTAAACCAAAATCTTTTTAGGTTAAGACCAAAATAAAAATACCCGGAACAGAGATTAACAAGTGATACGTAGGTTGAAGTCGAAGGAAAATTTGTAAATTTTTATATTATCATGAAAAGTGTTCAAGTTTTTGTCTGTACGAATAAATTTGTGTGGGAAGACAATAAAGAAAAGAAATAGTCCGAGAGCGGACACCAAGACCCATTTCTCGACGTCACACCGGTTCCGACCAACACTCTCGAGAACCCTCCGGTAGACCCCTGTTGAATGGTTACGACTGACTCAGAAGGGTCAGAAGGTCGTGAAGACACTGTTATTCGTGTATCTGTATGCAAGATACGAAGGAGAGGACCAAGACTTCCCGTCTTTCTCTCCCTGTCTCTCAAAGACGAATCTCTCGACTCTAGTGCATTTACTTCGTCTTAGGTGACGCACACAGGTCTCTCGAGTCTAGGTTCCTGAGGAAAATGAAAACAGCAGGCTGTTAGTCTCTACCTTATCGCTGTCGATCGGATGACTTTTGTACGGCGCGAACTTAGTCTCCCACTCGAGAAACCGACCTGAAGGTTTCGGTTCCGAAATGGGACCAAAAAGGAAGAAGAAGGGATTTTTCGTTGAAAAGTTTTTATGACTCTTTTCCTAACCCCTGGAGAACTCTTTTCCATACTTCGTGTAAATTGATCAATAGTGTCGTCTTTTTATTCTCTGACACTACCCACCTCCCGGGTAAGTGCTTTCGTTCGACTAATGGAGTGTGTACCGGGGAGGAGGATAGTCGGGACGAGAAGAAATAGGGGACTAAAGGCTGAAAGAGGTTTAGGGATGAGGTCATTCACGAACAATCAGAGAAGACGACGTCAACGAGTGGAGGAGAAGGAGGACAGAGGAGGAGTAAATAGATGGGGAAGAGTGTAGAACCCTCCTCTCCTTCTCTCCATCTCTACCCTTTTTGTTAAGAATGTTTATTAAGATCGACATGCCTCCTCTAATTACCCTAAAATTTTGTCTTCTGAGACTTGAGGGGTACCTCCCTCATGTCCGAGCTAGGGACTAGTCCCTTGATTCTAGGGTGTACCGGTTTTCTTTTAATTTTGTTTTTTTTCTGTCGTTACCTGTCACAAATGCAGGGGCGATCTTTCGTTTCGCTTCAGCGAGTCGGCACGGGCTGAGAAACGCTGGGGCACCTGACATCGGATGGCGCGAGGAGGCAGGCACCTTAAAAGGTCCGTTCTCATGATCTCACCCAACGCTAAAGGAGGAGGTCCCCTAGAAGGGTTGGGTCCCCAACTTGGGCCCAGAAGGTGTGACGTCCGTCTACGAAATGGTAGACTCGGTTGGGGCGATTGGGGTGGGGTTAAAGTACAACTTTAGGATTGGGGGTTCCATTACCATAATCCTTCACCCCTGTCACCCTCCACTGACACAATACCGTCTACTGGGAGTACTTACCTTAATCACAAGAATATTTTGTCTGGGATCTCTACAAACCAGGGAAGAGACGAAACGCTCTTGTGTCTCTTTGTCGACAGATACTAGGTCCTTCCCCCAGGAGTGGTCTGTGACTTAGACGAACGTGGAAATTAACCTGAAGGATCCTTAGTCAAAGATAACAAATATTCGGTGGGTTAAAGACCGTAGAAACAATGTCTTCAGACTTACCAGATTCCAGTTCTATATATACCAATAATTATATTATGGTTAACGTGGTTTCTAAAATTGTCTAAATGGAGTTTTTAAGGTTGATTAGAAGGGTTACAGGGAAAATGAGGTCGGACTTTTTCTTTTTTCTTTTTGCAGACGTAACTGTAACGAACGTCACGACCGGAGTGAGACTTAGAAGATCTGATTGGACATTTTGTCTTCATTTAACATTTTGTCTTCATTTTTCGTTCTCCTGTGTCCAGTCCACCTGGGGTCCAGACACCCTCGCCGTTGTCACACAAGAGCCCCAGTGTCTGACCTTTCCCGTCCCAGACAAGACCCCTCTTTCAGGAGGAGAGGAGAGGTGCAGAGAGTGGTGACGTTTGACCGGTTTGTCTCGTGTTGTTCGTTCCGGTGTCGGTATGGTTTCTATGCGACTCCATCCTTAATGAAGCCAGTAAATGGGTAAGTAAGTGGTTATATTTGCCTTACGGATTAGACTCGGTTTGTCACCACGTCTACGGTCTCCATGTCACTACTTATGCGATCTTGGGTTCAACGTACTCTTATTCTGGGAATAGACTGGACAAGAACCGGCAGACATGTGACATGCAGGTCTTGTCTCGAGTCGTGGGTCGTCCTTGTGTCGTTTCGCCAGTTCGGTTGTTTTTGTGTCAGGCCCATTAAGACGATTTAGTGGTCAAAGTACTGTCCTTACGTGTCTCGTACACTATCTGTCTCTTACTACCCCTCTCCCGTTGAAATGTGTCACCAATCCGAAGACATCATTTATGTTACAAATAGGGTAGTCAGAAAAAAAAAAAAAATTGAGACACAGAAAGACTACGTAATATACACTTGAAAAGACCTATAAGGTTAAATGATTAAATGAAAAGTTGGTATAGGACCTATTTCGATAGGTAAAGTATAGATACATATAGATGGACAAAGGTAATACCTATGGAAACAAAGGTACTAAAACAACAACAACAACAAGAAAATTTTATCTTCAATGAGGAAATAAAAAAACTCGTAGGACTTGCATAAATGCAAGAAATAGTCCAGTACGATATTGTAAGTAAGGTAGACTGCAATTATGTGTTAAGTGCAAGGTCGACCACTTCCCGAATAGACACGACGACGCCAGTCCCCGAGAGGTCTCACCGTGAAATCCCGAGAACGAGGCTCCCCTATGTCCCTCGGGACGTCTCGGCGGGGTAGGACGTGCCGTGCGACACGACACGGGAGAGGGAGGGACCCGGGTGTGGAACGGTTCAGAGTCGAGGACCACAGGAAAGGTAGTCCGGGGACTGGGGGGGGAGTGAGGTTCCCGAAGTTGGTGGTCGGTCGGTTCCGGTGCGTCCGACGCTGAAAGGAGACGAGAAGACGTCAAGACGAGACAAAGACTAGATACCTCCGCAGGTGAAACGAAAACCTAGTCCGATACAGAAATCGAAAAACCTTTACGTAGGTCATTGAACAAAAAATGATGTTGACGGTATAATAAAACATGTTATGTAATTTTCTTTATCCGTTTATATGAAAGATTTGTGTTGTCCACGAGTCATACAAACATGTCTTACTTGTTTTTAAAATTTATTCAAGAGGTTTTCAAGAAATCTCTATAAATTATTATCTTTGTTATCTTCGGTTAAGTTTCCGGATCTAAGGACCCACTCGATATAAAACTTTAATTAAAGACGATTAATAGACAGTTGTTTAGTAAAAGGAAAGAGCACGGTTGTACGACCAAAGAAAGAGGTAAGAAAAGGGGTACACCGAAAACCAGATGAACTTACGTTTACACATGGAAAAGAATAAATTTGACGAAAAGATGTAAAAGTCTTTATTGACGTGAGGTGTCGGTCGATTCTGATCGATCCGTCCTGACGTACTTAATCGGCTACTTCGACGGACCTGTTCACCCCGCTCGACCGTCCAAGTAGACCTTTCGGTCGCGACCAGAGACCAGGCTCCGGCCGGTTTGCGCGAGCCTAGCCGAGGACTCTCCTCAGTGGACACGGACGGTGTCCGGCGGAGACTGTCCCGGGCCCTCGTCTCGACGGTCCGACGTCCGGGTTCCGTCCGACCCTCTCCCCCGTCGTGTTCCTGCTGACGACCTCCGAGTGTCTTGTAGTAAGTGTAAAGAGAAGACGTTTCACCTTTTCTCCAGAGAAGTCGTCAGTGACAAGTTAATAAATAAGAAGAATTACTTTTGTTTCATGTCTTTTCCTTTATGAGAGGTTTAAAATTCCCGTATTTAGTAGAATTATAATACTGTTATGTATATAAATTTTGAAAATTAATATCATGAAAGACGTAAGTTGTGGTTATACAAAGATACTAAATGACAATCTCCGTCAATCCTTTGTATTTTCGTAAAAAAAGAATTACTTTATCTAAAAATATCAGATTACATTTAGTTTATTACGACAGTAGACATGTGACTTTAAGTCACCGTATGTAAAAGTGAAGATTAATCAGATTAATTAATGAAGTTTAGTTGTTATCAAAATAAACAAGGAATTCACAAAGAAAGTTCAAAAAAAGATTATGAGTCCTCTAGATGAACCCCCTTAAGATAGATTCCACTAAGATGGAATAGATGTCATGATAGATGTAATTTTCGTTTCTTTACAAGGATATAAATAGTCAAAAATTTTAAACCGAAATCGTCAAAAGAGTTCTCCTTCGAGAAGAAAAGATTCTTATCCTAAAACCAAGAAATTTTGGTGTCACGATCATTCTCCTGCTAAGGAGTCTCCGTTTCCAAGAAGCTCTGTCGCAAGTGACATTGATGAAATGAAAAAGTGTCGGAAGGTGTCAGGGTGAAAGTATAGGATCGAGAGAGAGATTACGACGGTGTCCGTTGACCTGTCTCTATAAAAATAGAGAGTGTACTAAGAACGTGCGTCCAGTCCTATCCACAGTCCTAGTGTAAACTGTCTATGAACCGAGTCTGTAAACCCCGATTCTGAACTCAGTCTCATATACATTAGAACCAGGTCAGTGTCTCGACCATATCGGACAAAAGGAGTATTAGTATACTTTCGTCAGTGTTAAAGTCAGTCATGACAGTTTCGGGGGTTAGGTCTCTTCAGAAATAAATTTTCGGGTAGAATCGGTCGTCATTCTTAAAGTTTATTTCATCGGTGACGGAAAGCAATAAGTTGGTGTACGTCCGCTCATCAGAGAGCTTGAAGTTTCAACGGTCATAGTTAAGATTGTGAAAACTCCAGACCAATTGTATTTAATTAACTCGTTGACAGATGTAAAATGTTTCCTTTTTTTACGTTTACAGAAAAAAGGAACCGTCACAAAATGACCCTAACCTTCATGAATGACCTTTCCCGACCTTACTGTTCCCTGTCGGGTCACAGAGCAGGAAGGGAGTCAAAGGTCCCCACATGGACTCCAGGTCCGTCTCCTTGACTACACAGTCCGGAGACTTCACTTGCAAGGCGTACACGTGTGAGTCAACACTGGCTGAGACACACTGAGGGACTGACGTCGGGAGGTCCGAAGAGACAGGTACCCTGAGAGTTCCGTTCTTATGACCTCACTCAACGGTGAAGGAGGAGGTCCCCTAAAAGGGCTGGGTCTCTAGCTTGACCGGAGAGGACACAGAGGACACACCGTCCACCTAAGAAACGGTGCCTCGGTGACCCTTCGAGGGGAACTACCCGGAAACTTGGAGGGGATTTTACCACCGGGTGGTGTTTCTAAGGACCGAAACACGAATCAAACCTACCCGTTTCACATGGTAGTGGAAGACTTTGGTTAAAAAGTGTGAGTCCACCTGCGACACCGTCTGTCTACCGGTAGATCGGGTGTTCGTAAGAGGGAAGGAGGGACGATGGTCATTCTGGGTCTAAGACGAGTCCACTCTTGAGACCGTGTGGACTTGGTGAAAGAAACCTTCTTTTCAATACTGGTTGGATCTGTCATATAAGTTTTCGTCTCTGTAATGAAACGGCTGATTCCAGGCAGATCAGTTCCGATACCAAAAAGGACCCCAGTACATACCTACACTCTCAACCTGACACTTCTTCCGACTCGTGATTTCTTAACTACGAAAACTTCACACCACAACCTCTTCTGAGAACTCTCAGGGAACCTGACGTTCCTCTAGGTTGGTCAGGTAAGACTTCCTCTAGTCGGGACCCTAAGGAAACCTTCCTTACTACGATTTCGACTTCGAGGTCATGAAACCGGTGGAGTACGCTTCTCAACTGAGTAACCTTTTCTGAGACTACGACCCTCCCTAACCCCCGTCCTCCTCTTCCCCTACTGGTTCCTACTCTACCGACCTACCGTAGTGCCTAAGCTACTTGTACTCAGACTCACTTAAGACCCTCTACCACTACCTGTCCCTCCGGACGGCACGACGCTAAGTACCCCAGCGTTTCTCAACCTGTGTTGACTCGCTGACTTGACTTGACTTGGTGATTCCCTCCAGACGACGGGAGACGTCACTGTCCAAATCCCCATGACACACACTGGGTTAAGACCCAGTTACCAAGGGCTCTCCTTACAAAGAGTCTCCGAAGACCCTTTCTAAAGGATAGTACTATTCTTCTCGACATGTTTTTCTTTGGGACGAAGAGTCCACCCCTAAACTTTGAACCTTGACGTTGGTAGTAGAACAGTAACATTCCCTTTCCGGATCTTTTAGTTACTCTTCACTTGGTTTCAGGACTAGAGACTCACCGACCTCGTTGTCCCATTACCGGTTGGGGATCTGGAGAATGCAGTCCTTTTATTGACGACGACAATTTCGGTGAAAATCAGTCCACACGACCTTGGACATAGACTTTCGAAAGACGATGAGAGGAACTAAAGTTTCCGTCGAGAGACTCCTTTTGAGGTATAAGGGTTTCTTTTTAAGACTTGAGAGTCCCTCGACTTTATATTTTAGAAGGAGATAGTTTTCGTTATTCGGGTCCGGATTTTCCTCAAGTCCCGTTGTTGAGATTACGTTTACAGACGTACTCCTTTGGATACTTTTTTTATATACCAGAAATTATGTATATTGAAAGACCATAGGTGGTCTGAATCGTTCATGTCTTCCTTTCTTTGTGTCACTTCTGTCTACTTCATCTACTCTTCGGTCACATTCAGGTCACTTTAAAGTTGGGTAAAAAATTTAAAACGAAAAATTTACTTTATGAAGTTCGTAGTTTTTTCATTTCTTTTATTACTTTGTTTGTGAGTCCATCAACATGGAAATAAGAAGATGTATTTAAAGTTTTTAGTCAAAGAGTCTAGAAAACTTTTGAAGAACCCCCTATAAATAAAAATAAAAACCTAATTAAACTCTTTTTGTGTGGAAATGTTATAAATCAAAGAAGTAAGTTCTTATCTGTTAGAGATAGGTAAATAAGCACAGAAAATTTTTGGAAATTGCTTCAAATAATAAAAATAACATTTCTCGGACGTGAGATAGTCGTTCCATAAAGTCAAAATCATATCAAGACAACGATAACACTTATTATGTACAGAAATGTTCGATGTATAAAAGGTCAACTAATGATGAACAAATTTCTTTACGACGACCAGAGACGTATAACTAGAAACCAGAACTTTGAAAAAAAAACCCCCCCCACCAAGATGGACAAATAACGATGGTCGGGGGAGTGCGTACGCACGAGTCAGAACACTGGGATGCCTGACGTCGGGTGGTCCGAGAAGACAGGTTCCTTAAAAGGTCCGTTTTTATGACCTTACCCAACGGTAAAGGAGGAGGGCAGAACTTTGAAAATTTTTACGAAAATAATCAAGATGATCAAAGACAAGACAAAGAAACCAAAAAGTATTAATTACTAGTCTGGTAGACGTTTATTACCATTAAACGAAGAAGGAAAACTGAGAAATAAAAACAGAATTGACTTCACCGATCCTGGTGTCTAGTTATTATTTACCGTCGTACTATCGTTAGTATTTACAGAATAAGGATAGACGGTACCCCCTACGAAACTTTTAAAGTTTTTATACTACAAACGCCCTCCAAAATAATCTATGAGATAGTTCAATTCCTTTAAGGAAAATACGAACGAATGTCGAAAATTCTACTTTCCCATGACTTAAAATTATTTGTTAAAAAGAAGTAACTGACCATACCACTAAAATAGATAAAATTAGAGTTACTTTATTTAATGTATTTGTATAAAGGGTTCTGACTTGATAGGAACATGAGAACCCTATTGGCTCAACACACTATGAAACTGTTTCGTATTCTAAGATAGACGTCAATAAAGTGAATCCTAAAAGCGTAGGTACAAGTGTCCACTCTTGACTGAGAATAAAGATTCAATAGTTCTAGTCCTCAGGTCAAGGTCAAGTCAGCGAGTCAGCACAAGATGAGAAACGTTGGGGTACTTGGTGTTGTACGGTCCGGAGGGACAGGTAGTGGTTGACGGCCTCAGATGGGTTTGGGTGCAGGTAGCTCAGTCACTACGGTAGGTTGGTAGAGTAGGAGACAGCAGGGGAAGAGGAGGGCGGAAGTGAGAAAGGGTGGTCGTAGTCCCAGAAAAGTTTACTCAGTCGAGAGGTGTAGTCCACCGGTTTCATAACCTCAAAGTCGAAGTTGTAGTCAGGAAGGTTACTTGTGGGTCCTGGTCAGAGGAAATCCTACCGGACCAACCTAGAGGAACATCAGGTTCCCTGAGAGTTCTCAGAAGAGGTTGTGGTGTCAAGTTTTCGTAATTAAGAAGTCGCGAGTCGAAAGAAATGTCAGGTTGAGAGTGTAGGTATGTACTGATGACCTTTTTGACATCGGCACTGATCTACCTGGAAACAACTGTTTCAACAGAGACGAAAAATTATACGACAGATCCAACCAGGATTAAAAGGAGTCAGGTATCCGGGTGTCAGGTTTAGACAGGATGGTGACCAAAGACATTTAATTCAAAATGACCTTGTATCGGTACCGATTAAGTAAATTCATGACGGATACTCTCACAAGTGTAATATTGTCGTCTCGGTATAAACACTCTCTCTGGTATACCGAAGATATAGACTTCATCAATAATAGACGGGGAATATCTTTTTCACACGACAAACGACTTTATTCTAATATGACTGGAATGTTCTTCACACATCAATAGGAAAGAGATTTTGTCAAGTTCTATTCTTATATATAAAAACCTTTAAAGTCATTTTAGGTAGATCAGATTAGAACCCTAGAAAGACAACCTCTCTCCCCCACTAATGACGAATTATAGACATTCGTAATTACTAGATGTATATCCGAAAGATTAAAAAGAATTCATTTAGACTCGACAAAAGGGATCTTTTAAAAATAATTCCAAAAGTTTTAAAAAACAAACGTCGAAAAGTACCGAGAGAATTAAATTTTCAGAGACAACATAGACACCAATAAAAGAAAAAATAAGGAATATATAAACAACGGAAGAGAGAACATAGGAACTACCCAAGTCACTCTCCAAACAGATAAAAAAATCTATTTATTTTTACTGGGTGAAAACCAGACAACTAGTGACAAGAAAAGGGGATGATTAAAGACGGGAAAAGGAACAATAAAAGTAGGAAAATGAAACTCTCGTGATCAACAACAAGACGATCAACGACAAACAACAACAAAGACGATCAAAGGACTCGACTGACGAATCGAATAAATTACAGATAAAACAAAAGATTATTTTAGCAGATCCCGTAGAGTAGACGACAAAAAGACGATCAAAGAACTTGACTGACGAATCGAATAAATTGCAGATAAAACAAAAGATTATTTTTGTAGATCCCGTAGAGTAGACGACAAAAAGACGATCAAAGAACTTGACTGACGAATCGAATAAATTACAGATAAAACAAAAGATTATTTTAGCAGATCCCGAGTTTCACTTACTCGATGTGGGACATTCATTACTATCCTTCATGAAAGTATTGACTGATCGAGATAAACGAATGATCAAAACTTGATACTAAACACGAAATTGAGTTCCTAATAAATCCTGTAAAAAAAAAGGACAAAGGTTTACAAAGAGAGACAATTCGACCGAGACAACAACTAAAGATTAGAATGACGTGACATAGTGTCGTGCATGTCAGACATAATAACTACAACACCCCAAAAGTTGTGATAAAAAATACGGAATTGTATTCCACAAAAAAAAATTATTAAGAAAGTGTAAACGAATTTTTGAATGTATGAGGAACAACCTATGTTCCAATAAGGAGTTATATACCGTAAACTAGTTGGAACAATTGACACAATGAGTTAGGAAAAAAACCAACGAAAAAGATAGTCAAAGATTTGCTCTACAAAATTTCAGAAGTTATACCGATATCTGCACGTCGAAAAGGAATATTGACAGTTAAGACGAAATACGTCTACTTCTCAAATGGTCCACGTGTGTTCAAGTACTAGGGATAGAACAGAACTATTTAACAAGGAAAGTAATAATTTCCAAGAAGAACAGGGAAATTACAAAAAGTGGATTTAAGATAAAACAGACTATAATGTTAATGATAGGGTCAAAAGAAAACCAATCATAAACGGATTATATGGAAAAAGGTCGGAAAGTAAGAATCAGTAAGTCATAGTGATACAAACTTTTGTTGTATACCGTTCACAATAAAAGAAAAATTAACTTCATGCACAGATAATTACACAGATAATTCAATGTAAATAACACTAAATACCTCTTCCTTTACCGTTGGGTGAGGTCGTGAGAACGGACCTCTCAGGGTACCTGCCTCCTCGGACCACCCGATGTTACGTCCCCGAGCAATTCTCAGTCCGTACTGACTCGCTGAAGTGAAAATGAAAAGTGAAAGTACGTGATCTTTTCCTTTACCGTTGGGTGAGGTCACAAGAACGGACCTCTTAGGGTCCCTACCCCCTCGGACCACCCGACGACAGATACCCCAATGTGTCCCAACCTGTACTGACTTCACTGAATCGTCGTCGTCGTAACACTAAATTGGACCTTTAAATCGAAATTATGACTCGGTGTACCCCAGAGAACTTCTACTCAATCTTAGAAATTTAAATGGAGGATACATCATTACATCTTAGAAATTTAAATGAAGGAGACGTAATCCGTCAAACGTAAACAATTCAAGTGACTTAATTCTCCTTCGACAATTCACCGTTAAATCAGTCTATTCAGTCTGGACAGGTCCAGACCACCGACAAGTATCAAATTTCTGACGACTCAGAGATCTCCGTTCCTGACGTAAATCATAAACGACTTCGGCGACACTTAACATAACCTCAGTTGCCATGTATGAAGGATTACTGATTTTTAGGAAAGGACCTTACACCTCGACCTACCCTTTCGTTTATGTTGACAAAACCTTCTCAGTAGACCTTAATTAAGTAACTCGTCTTCCTTTGACCGAGGATAGGGTCATTAAGTCAGAGGTAACTCCAAGGTTGTGTCTGGACGAGTTTATGTCACAATACAAGAGATTGAACCGTCTAAGATTAGAGATGTAATTTGGTGACTTAATTGATAAGTAGTTACTCATCATAAGTTAATACACACTGTTACATCTATTTAACTCATTTTTCTATATATATAAAAATTAAGGTTAAAAATTTTTGTTACCAACTTCCTATTAAATCCTCATCAATAATCGTCATTCTCTCGATTGGAAATGTAGTCCGAGAGGATCATTCGGATTTTTTTATTTATTATCTATTATACAGTTAAGGAACTAATTTTTCACTAAGATATTTTTTCGACGATCACAAATTATATTTAATATTTATTTGGGTGAAGAATGGTTTCCCAAGTGGTTTATCCTCTATAAAGACTCAAGGTTGTTATTCCTCGTTTCAAAAGTTCACAAATGTACCCTCCTTATAAAAACACTATGACCCGACGGCAGATAGCCCAGCGTGTCTCAGCCTGTGCTGACTTCGTTAAATCGTCGTCGTCGTCGTCCGGAAAGGAGACATTGTGGGTTGTGGATTCAGTTCTCGGAACTCCTTTTCCTAATAAGTTCCTCAGATTATTAAAGAATTGGTAAGTACACACTTCTTTTTTTAAAAAAAGTTTGTACATTAGTGACAACATGAAAAGAATATTTATTAATGGGTAGCCAACGGATGTCAGAAGTAATATTGAGTGGTGGTTTCCATTTTCTAACTTGACTTTGTAAACCATCCACAATATCTTTGTTTACTATGAAAGTAAAAAACTTTCAAGTTCAAACGAGAGTCAGAAACGTTCCCGTTTCCGTCTGTTCTTTGGTCCAGAGTTTCGTACGAGACCTCGTAACAGTGACCGGTTATTCATCAGTCAGTTGGTTATTGTGTACTCTTTTTTTCTGTGTTCTTTCTTATGTAAATACCACCCCACCCCTCTCTTTCCCTTTTATGACGACACTGATTACTTTCGTTATTTTTAATGACCAGAATTTACATTTATAACAACTATATTACTTTCAATCAGTGTGTCAGCACTGGTTGAGACGCTAGGGTACCTGATATCGGTGGTCCGAGGAGGCAGGTACCTTAAGAGGTCCGTTCTCATAACCTCACCCAACGGTAAAGGAAGAGGTCCCCTAGAAGGGTTGGGTCCCTAGTTTTGGCCCAGAGAACGTGACTTCCGTCTAAGAAATGGTAGACTCGATGATCCCTTCTGGGATTGTTTACTATTGAAAAACATAAAAGTTCTTGTTATAGAATAGTTATTACTATTGGATATGTATTTCAATGTTTAACTTTGTTTACTCTTGACCCGTCATTCTCCTATATGTAAAATCTAACCCCATACACACACAACTCGTCTGACAAAACAAACCAACCTTTTTATTCATAGACAAGATTACACAATAAATTTTCATTTCCTCTGAAGATCAAAGACCAGGTCGTATATATTCCTCGGATCTTCCAGGGTACGACAGTATTGTCGTTTATTTTTCGACTTGTTTGCGAAGAATCCAAATAATCTTTTCACTTCGGTGTCCCGTTCAGTGACGGGCGTTTAGTCTCTCTGTCTGTCTAGTCTCTTAGAGTTGAATGGTCTCGTCTTTGGTAGTTCCCTTCGCTCGCTCCCATCCCACCTTCTTTGGACCTGCCATCGACTACTTGGTTACCTCCAAGTTCCTGTTCGGATTTTAGAAGACCGGCCACCACCCACCCCCACCCCCACGCCCCTCTTCCTCCACCCCCCGCTGGTGCGTAAACACCAAAATTGAGATCCTCGAGATGGGTCAAAAGTATCACTTGTGACCTTTTTTTAGGGGAGGACGAAGACCTCTCTTCTTTTTATCGGTTAAAATTTAACATTGTAAGACAAGAAGAATTGTTTCTGATGGAAGGGTCTCTTTGATAAAATACATTATATAACCCCAAAGTAGTGTCAGATAGGTTGGACCCTCTTCACTTTATGAGCTAAGGTCAAGGAAGTGGTAGGACAGAGTAAAATTCTCCCCCACCCCCCGTTCCTCGACCTTGATGACTCTTCGTGAACACTTCAAGTATCGGGCCCGTGTGTCCGAGTGACTTTCTGACTCCGGATTAGTATCCTGACATCTTACGTGTAGAGTGTAGATGTCAAGGATCATAGGTCAGTAGTACGAGTCGAAAGTTGTTTTTTAATTAGAATGATTTTCCTTTTTTGTAAAACTTTTGTGTATTTTCGTAATGTTCGTCTGAAACTATACCGTCCCTACGATTTTAATAGTCTGGTACTTTTTTGATGGTACTAATTATGCGGTTTCTAAGATTACCTTTTTCATTCTTTGTCACCCATTGTGTTCGTCTCTCCGTCTTTAAGATTCTTACTTATTTATTCGTTACAAGGTCTAGTTTGTGTGACAGTTATCTCTCCTGCTTATAGTGACTACCCGAGTAATCGTCTGATCTGTACCGACTCTTTTCTTTGGAACTTGAACTCCTATACAGGTGTCTTTGAAAGTTTTGACTTTACGTTTCTCTTTTTTATGACCCCTTATTTCGTGTGTCTTGTCTCTCTTATAGGTTCTTGACACCCTATAGATATTTCGTGCATTGTGAATATTACCCCTGTGGTCTTCTTCTTTCTATGTCCTTGTTTTCGTTATAAACTCCGTTATTCCTGACTCTTAAAGGACTTTAATGACAGTCTGTGTTTTGGTCTCTTGATCTTTTGTTCATATGTTTTTCGATATGGATCGACCTGTATAATATATATGTTTCCTCTTTTTCAGAGTTTTCTTCGGTTTCCTCTTACCCTTTGTCGAATGGGTATCTCCTTGTTTTAATTCTTAATAAAGTTGAAGAGTCTTTGGTGCGTTTACACTCTCTCCTCACTTTATAAATTGTGTGACTTTCCCTTTTTATGGTAGTTGGATCCATACCATCTGGAAATTCACTTCCGCTTTATTTCCCAAAGGGTTTGTTTGGTTTCAACTTAAACAACGGTTGTCCGTACGGAACTTTCTTTACAATTTTCCTCAAGAATCCGTTCTTCCTTTTACTGGCTCTAGTCTTTGAGATTAGTTGTATTTCTTTCCTTCTTATAATCTCTGTCTTACCCGTTTTACCTTAGAGATAAAGAGAGTGAGTTGACTCGATTGTAACGACATTGTGTGACATGAGTTGCTCGTACGTGTACGTCTTCCCGTTCTCTCTACCCCTGTCGTTGCCGTCGTGCCCCTTCCTCCGGAGAAGGTGCGCGGACGTGTCGTAGTTACCACGATGTCGCGATAGACTTCCACCTGCACCCCCTGAAGGGGCCACCGGGTCATTTTAGGTGGAAGGTTACGTCCCCTGTGCCCCAAACTAGGGACCAGTCCCTTGAATCTGAGGTGCACGACGTCTCGTCGATCCGGGTGCGCGGTGGCGATCTCTCGGGTCACGACGTTGAGGGCTCGGGTGGGTGAGATCTCCGGCACCGGGCGGTGTCCTCTTCAGGTCCATGGTGTCGTTTCTGGGTCACTCGGTTTGGTTTTATCTTCCTTCTTTTCTTTCACCTGGACCTAATCACCATATAACGTTCGAGATCCCGTTAGGTGATTTTTTCTTCGTATTGACAATACAATCCTTTCTTCTCTTTTACCTTATTAAATAATAATTCACGAGTTAACCTTGGTCTTTTCCGTCTTTTTCTCACCTGTTGTTTCTATATTTGTTTCTCTTATTCCCGTTGTTTATCTTTTGTCATAGTTTGTATCGTCGACAATTAAGTTCATATAGTTATTAGTGAAATTTGTAGTTACGGGATTTGTATAGTTAATTTTATGTCCGATAGTCCCGTGTGGTTTTTTGTCATACGCCAGAGGTTCTTTGGGTGAAATTTATATTTGTGTGTATGTCTAATTTTCATTTGTCTACTTCTTTCTGGTATATGACACGATTGTGTTTAGTTTTCTTTTATATTCATCGATATGATTAAAGTCTCTGTCGTTTGAAGTCTCGTTCCTTTTAATAAATGCATTACTATTTCCCCAGTTAAGAAGTTCTTATCCCGTCTTGCTAGGAATTTCATGGACCTACATTGTTATTTCGTAGTTTTATACGTTCCGTCTTTGACTGTCATGACGGTCTTCGTCTACTCAGGTAGTAATGACAACCCTCCGAAGTTATGAGGAGAAGGTCTTTGCCTGTCTGGTCGTTCGTCTCCCCGTTGGTCTATATTAACTATGAATGTCTGGTGAATTAGGTTATTAACGTCTTGTGTAAGAAGATTTAAATTGTGTCATGTAATGGTTCTATCTGTTGTAATACCCGGTATTAACTGTAGAATTGTTTAATTTTTCATACATTTAATATGTTCCATACGAAAGTCTAGTGTTATCCTAATATACTCTTTAGTCATTGTCCTTTCTGACAGTCTTTTGGGTTTTACGAACCTCCAATTTGTTATGCTGAGATTCATTGTGTGTCCAGTTTCTTCTTTAGTGTTCCTTTAAAAATTTTTGAGACTTAATTTACTTCTATGTGTGTGTTGAATATTTTTAGACACCCTACGTTGTTCTCATCACGTATTTCCCATGAAATATCGTGACACACATAATCTAGATTTTGGTTATTAGATTCGAAAGTGAAATCCTTGATCTTTCACTTCGACGAGTCAGCACAGACTGAGAAACGGTGGGGTACCTGATATCGGATGGTCCGAGGAGGTAGGTACCCTGAGAGGTCCGTTCTTATGACCTCACCCAACGGTAAAGGAAGAGGACCCCTGGAAGGGCTGGGTACCTTGGGCCCAGAGAACGTAACACCCGTCTCCGAAATGGGAGTCGGTGGTCCCTTCGAAAGTGAAATCCTTGATCTTTTACTTCTCGTTTATTTTAGGTTTCTTTCGTTTTCTTTTATTCGTTGTTTTAATCTCGTCTTAAAATTTTGTCTTCTAAAACTTTGTGAATTTTAGTTACTTAAAATTTTGTCTTCTAGTTACCTCTTTTTTTGTTGTTTTGATTTTCGAGTTAGAAGCCTTTCTAGTTATGTTTGTTCAAAGATTGTTCCCATTGGTTCCTTTTTCTTCTGTTTATTGATTATAGTTTTTAATTTAACTCCTGTGGTGATGTTTAGGGTACCTGTAGTTTTCCTATTATTTCCTTATTTAGTTCTTTATGATATAGGTGTTGAGTTATTGGATGTACTTTGTCTGGTTAAGGAACTTTCTGTGTTAGACGGTTTTGAGTGTGTTGTCTACTGGATGGTTCCGGATATTCTCTTTGACTTATTAGTTATTGGCAAATTGTGTCTTTCGTAGTCCGGGTCTACCTGTGTGACTTCTTAAAATGGTTTGTAAATTCCTCCTTTAGTAATAGTTAAGAGAAGGTCTTCTGTCTTCGTCTCTTTTATGAAGGTTTTGAGTAAGATACTTCGGTAGTGATGGGATTATTGTTTTGGTTTCTGTAATGTTCTTTGTTTATATCCGTTATCCGTTATAGAGAGTACTTGTGTCCACATTATTTTTGGGGGATTTATAATCTTTGACTATAGATTGTTATATAAAAAAATTTTTCATGTATGGTGTTCGTTTACCCTAAATGGGGTACATACGTCCCGAACAAGGTATATTTTTAGTTAATTACGTTAGGTGGTGTAGTTGTACGATTTCCTTCTTTTTAGTGTGGTAGAATAGTTGTCTACGTCTTTTTGGTGTACCTTTTCAAGTGGATAAATACTAAAGTTTTAGAGAGTCATTTACTTGAACTGTTTTGAACTATTTCTTGTAGATTTTTTTTAGATGTGAATTATAGTTTTACTTACTCTTTGATTTTCAGAAGGTTGATTCTAGTCGTTGTTCCGTTCCTGCGAGGGAAGGTGGTAGGGAGAAGTTTTACAATAACCTTCATGACCTTATTTTAGGTCTTATTACTTTTTAATCTTAGTTTGATTTACGAGTGTACATAATATATAGTAGAAAGTCATTAATAAGTGTACAGATAGATAATGGTGTTTTTTTTTACAGGTGTTATATCGCTCGATTACTTTACCCATTTAAGGTTATGGTAAAAATTTTTCTATTTGTGTATAAATATCTACACATTCGTACGTGTTTTTAATAATTCTGCAATTGTTTCCGATAGAAATCCACTACCTTTATATTTACTGGAAAACAACAAAACATGACCAATAAACAATTCCAAAGTTATTGTCTTTTTTCAAGACACTGTTTCGTTCATGCCACGATGACCAGTCAGTCAGTCAGGTCAGCGAGGCAGCACAGGTTGAGAAACTTGAGGTACCCGACGTCGTGTGGTCCGGAGGGACAGGTAGTGGTTGAGGCCTTCGGATGAGTTTGAGTAGGGCATCCACTACGGTAGGTTGGTAGAGTAGGACAGCATGGGAAAAGAAGGGCGGAAGTTAGAAAGGTCCGTAGTCCGAGAAAAGGTTACTCGGCCAAGAAGCGTAGTCCGCCGGTTTCATAATCTCAAAGTCGAAGTTGTAGTCAGGAAGGTTACTTATAAGTCCTGACTAAAGGAAATGCTAACTGACCAACCTAGAGGTACGTCGGGTTCCCTGAGAGTTCTCAGAAGAGGTTGTGTCAAGTTTTGGTAGTTAAGAAGTCGTGAGTCAAAAGAGATACAAGGTTGAGAGTGTAGGTGTGTACTGATGACCTTTTTGGTATCGGATCTGATACCATAAACAACCGTGAAACAAGTTTCATTGCAGAGACGAAAAATTATACGACAGATCCAAACAGTATCTAAAAAGAAGGTTCCTCGTTCGCAGAAAATTAAAGTACCGACATCAGTGGTAGACGTCACTAAAACCTCGGGGGCTTTTTATTTCAGACAGTGACAAAGGGGTAGATAAACGGTACTTCACTACCCTGACCTACGGTACTAGAAGCAAAAGACTTCCAACTCAAAATTCGGTTGAAAAAGTGAGAGGAGAAAGTGAAAGTAGTTCTCCAAGAAATCAAGGAGAAGTGAAAGACGGTATTCCCATCACAGTAGATGTATAGACTCCAATAACCATAAAGAGAACCGTTAGAACTAAGGTCGAATACGAAGTATGTCGGACTGTAAAGAGTACTATATGAGACGTATATTCAATTTATTCGTCCCACTGTTATATGTCGGAACTGTATGAGGAAAGGACTAGACCTTAGTCAGACAACAACGTGCAGGCCAAGATTGACAACGAAGGACTGGACGTATGTCTAAAGAGTTCTCTGTCCAGTCCACTAGACCATAAAGGTAGAAATTCTTAAAAGATCTCAAACAAACACTAGGTGTGTCAGTTTCCGAAATCGAATCAGTTATTTCACTTTCATCTACAAAAAGACTTTGAGAGAACGAAAAAAGTTACTAGGTCGCCTACAACCGTCAAACTAAAGACCAAAGAGACGGAAAAAATTTAGGTCGAACTTGTAGACTTTCAAGTACCAAGTACATGACAACTTCAGACCGAACCTCTTAAAACTCGTAATGAACTGATCGTACACTCTACTCACGTTGACACGCTGTCAGACTCGTAAGAAGCCGTGACGGGAAGAAACCCTAATCTTACTTTTGACTGGAAAAGGTCAGGACACCGGTGACGACTCAAAAGGTTTAAACGACCGTATAACTCACGTCGTGAAAGTGTCGTAGTAGAAAGTCCTAAACTTTATCAAGTTATCCTTAAGGTAGTGGAAGTGATCGAAACAAGAGTCACTACGAAGGATTCCGGGTAAACTGAAGTGTAAGGTCCTATAGACCGAGATCCACTCATTAGTGTGGTAACACCGATAAACCCAGTAATTCTGGAAAAAACATGTCTAGAAGACAAACGGTGGAGAAGAATTATAGAAGACGAAGACAATCCAGATATGGTAAAGACAGGAAATAACACGAGTAGAAACGTACTTTACAAGGGAACCATAGAGATTAAAAGAACTTCTCTAGAGATCAGAAAGGGTAACACAACAAAAGGAGATAAAGAACCGTGACTAGGGACTCCTTCCAAAAGAATAGAGAGGAACGATAAGAAACCTTGAGACGTAAGTTTACCCATATAGAAAAGAAAAGAGGAAACGGAAATCGAAGAGAAGAAAAGTATCGATAAACATTCCTGAGGAGTCTGTCGGTAAAACGGAAAGTCGCAAAGAAAAGGAACCCCTACCAGAACTAGTGACAGAGGACATGTTGCAGTGTTTGGAGACAGGTATCAAGAAGTCCGTGACACAGATAATCTAGATTGGGGGACTTAGATGAACAGTGAAGGTGACATATTAGCATCCCTAAACTAATCCAGTATGGGCTTACCAGGTGACCAAAAGGGATGAAAGAAGATAAATTCAGATTTAAACCGTTATTCCTCAAATACTGGACTCGGTGTCAGTCGAGGGTCAGAACAAAAACGATTGACATATCTCTCTCGAAGAGATATAAACCGACGTTTCTTATATTAGTTAGACTAAAGTCATAACTGGTAGACCACTACAGGTGCACATCTCAGAGGAGAACAAAACAACTTCTCCCACGAACGATACTGGTCACGCAAGAGAATCGTTTTAGGTAATCGGAAACTGGACGAAGCAAAACATGAGGTTCCGGTTTAAACGGACAATGAGGTCCACAAAGAACTGAAGGATGAAAACGTAAGGTCAGGGGATATTAGAAAAAACCCACAATCAAGATCTTCAAGAACATCCAGAAGTATCTTGGCAAGTCGAAGGAGTCGTAATGACCAGTCCCGTATCTGAACCTAATGACACTCTGACTTACTAAACGGAACCTTTGTTTGTCTCTAGTAAGACAGTAAAAACTCTAACGTAGGTTCATCGTAGAACATCACTCATATAGTCAAGTCAAGTCAGCGAGTCAGCACAGGCTGAGAAACGCTGGGGTACCTGGCGTCGTGTGGTCCGGAGGGACAGGTAGTGGTTCAGGTCTCAAATGCGTTTGAGTACAGGTAACTCAGCCACTACGGTAGGTTGGTAGAGTATGAGAACAGCAGGGGGAAAGGAGGGTGGAAGTTAGAAAGGGTCGTAGTCCCAGAAAAGTTTACTCAGTCAAGAAGCGTAGTCCACCGGTTTCATGACCTCAAAGTCGAAGTCGTACTCAGGAAGGTTACTTGTGAGTCTTGACTAGAGGAAATCCTACCTGACCAACCTAGAGGTACGTCAGGTCCCTAAGATTTCTTAGAAGAGGTTGTGGTATCAAGTTTTCGTAGTTGAGAAAGCGCGAGTCGAAAGAAATATCAGGTTGAGAGTGTAGATATGTACTGATGACCTTTTTAGTATCGGAACTGATCTATCTAGAAGTCGTATCAGTTATTTCGTCTTTATCTACAAAAAGAGCTTGAGAGAACGAAAAAACTACTAGGTCGCCTACAACCGTTAAACTAGAGACCAAGGAAACGGAAAAGATTTTGGTCGAACTTGTAGACCTTCAAGTGTCAAGTGCATGACGACTTTAGACCAAACCTCTTAAAACTCGTAATGAAATGATCGCACACTCTACTCTCGTTGACACGTTATCAAACTCGTAAGAAATCGTTACGGAAAGAAACCTTAACCTTATACCTACGAATATTATTTTAAGAAAGACGCCGTTATGCAATATTATTTTATCACCTCCCTGAAGGGACCGCCAGGTCTCCTATTCTTAGACGGATTACGTCCGTGTGCAAACTAGGAATCAGACCCTTCTAAGGCATACGGAACCCCGGTGATTCGGGTATTTGGTGTTGGAGACTCGGGTTCGAGGTGTTCCTCTTGGGGTATTATTCTTCGGCCTCGTGGAGTTACTTTCAAGTGTGCGTCGTTACTTGTGGGTCGTATCGGTATTTATTTATTTATTTTAAATTTTCATTATTTATTTTAACTTTTTATTTTGTAGGGGAAAGACGAAACTAGACTGTGGAGTTTTTTGTCTTTTGAGGTATAAAAGTTAGTCCACTCGTGAAGATTTTTTCGTTGTTGTTTGGGTTACGGTTTTTATATTTAGTTCAAAGAAAGGATTTATATATAAATTTCGTTAGATTTTACGAGTATGTCAAGTTAATGGAGTGATCGTAGGAGGGTCCAGTTGCCCTCTCCCTCCCCTTCTTTACTCCTGAAATTATACCCACCGCGCACGTGCCCGAAACCTTGGGTTGTGAAGACTCACCAGTCCAATACGAGCACAGACACACACACACACACAGTTCACACACGTACACAGACACACACAGACACAGACACACACATACAATCAACGAATCAGTATAGACTGAGAAACGTTGGGGTACCTGACATCGGATGGTCCGAGGAGGTAGGTACATTAAAAGGTCCGTTCTCATGACCTCACCCAAAGGTAAAGGAAGAGGTCGAGAAAACACACCAAGTCCAGTTTAGTGAGTAGAAAGGTGATTATTATTATTCTGGATCATAAACTCAAGAATGAATTTACAGATGGATACTTCGTCCATAATAGTACGAAGGATACAAGGTCTTTTCTTTAGACTACTAATCTCTACTATTTATTAAACGGTTACGGTACGTCAGTTCGTCGTCGTGGTCCTAAACCTGCATTTACAGAAACTGATGTGTCAGGGTATGTGGGTGGTATGATTACGGGAGGAGTAGAGACGACGACTCTCTTATTTAATCCTGTGGAAAATCTCCCGTCCGTTCTATTTACCCTAGAACTCAATGAAAAACAAAACGTTATCGACTCCACAAAATGTATTTAAACGGGAGATTTGATGGACTCATAGAACCCCCCCCCCACCCCTCCTTTGTCACATTCCTGACCGAAATTTTTCCTCTCCCAATTCTTTTCGACCAGATCGTTAAAATTCACTAGGAAACGGACTGTGGAGTTAAAAGAATTGACATTAGATCCAAAATTTCCATCTTCACCGTTAAAGTCAAACTTTAGTGTTTTTTTTGAAGTACAAAGGTTCATAGTGATATTTTCCCTAGAACGAGAAGGACTTTGTAAATTTTAATGTATATAAATTAACTGAGTTGTCTCTACTTGTCAAATAAACTTTCGTCGTTCTTTGGTGTTGACGTAAAGAATGAGAGTTAGATGACGACTTTACCGTATGTAAAATTTTAAAATCGGTAAGATTATCCACATATCATCAATTAAGTAACAACCTACCGTAATTTCCATTTAAATCTATTTCATGTTCTGAGTCATAGAAAATCTATTTCAATGTTCTCAATCATAGAAAGTTTTTGTGTAATTTTTTTTTTACTTCCGAACTTTCCACATTTCCGAATCAAGACAAAGTGGTCTTCACGCATAAATTTGGCCTATTGGAGAACTACAAGAAAAGTTGTTACACTAAGATATTAGGATATTTTTATTTGAGGTGAATTGTAGTATCAGGGATGTTTCTGTCCGGGTGAACGTTGGATTTCTGGAAGAGTCACTCCAGGAGCAAGTCAGAGTGTGGGTCTTGAAACGACCAGTATCTCGGCATTTATCAACTAGTAGAAAGAAAGTCGAGAGTATTTAGAGTCACCTTCATACAGTACCTCCTTGAGAACCAACTTTTATTATGAGAAGGGAAGAAATTGACGGAATGAGAGGTAAGATTTTTTGGTGAAGTTTTCAAGTCGGGAAAAGTGACTAAAATACTGAATGAAACTTTGGTTTTGGTATAGACAAGACCCCGGACGGTGTCTCGGGAAATCAAGAACTCACTATTTTCTCCGACAAGTCTACCTTAGGATTCAGACGGGTGAACACAGGAGTTCAGTGAGGAGTTGGGACTTTGTTCTCATTTCTTTTTCCTTTTGGTTCGGTTTACTTTACTTATTGACGGTGAGACAGATTTGCTGTCCTGACAAATCATACCTTCTCGAGATTTACTCGTAATACCGTCCATCTGACTACCCCTTTTATAAAGTAAACCGTGTCTATATTTACATATCTGGACGACCAATTCATGTTTGTGTAATATCGACTAAAACTTTGACAATGAGAGGGTAGAAGTTATGATACCGTAAAGAAGTGGTTATTTTCCGGTAATGATATATTTGGTAACCCTTCCCTTTTTGGTCCTCCTACCTAGAGAGAGGAGAGCTAAATAACAGATTCTTACACGTACACACGTACGACTACTCCGTCTCCCTTGTCGTTCAGACGACGGTCTCCTCGTCGCTCCCGCGACACCGCTCCGCACTTCGTTCACCCGTTCTCTCTCCTCACCTCTACTTCACGGTTTCCTCGGTCCGGTGTCCGGTGAGATCCGAAGGCGAACTTTCCGGAAGTTCACTGTAGTAGACTGGTCCAAAAATTTTGTCTTAGTAAAACATACGACATGACTTTTATTTGAATGTTCCCATTCTCATGTCCCCCTCTTCTCCTTGACTCCACTGTCCGCTACCACCGAACCTGGTTCCACCATCTCTCTGTCTACCGACTCTTCACCGTCCTAAGACATATATACATAAAACTTCCATCCCGGTTGTCTTAACTGATTACTTGATTTATAACCCACACTCTTTTTCTTTAGTTCCTACTGAGAATCAAAAAGAACTCAATTCGTTGATCTTCCTCTACTTCACCTGTAAATGACTCTATCTCTTCTATTGACCGAATATCCAAACCAAAATATGTAGAATTCAAAGTCTACGGATAACCTGTAGGGTTACCTTTACGGTTCATCCGTCTAATTGTTACGAATCCCTATTTGCCCAGTAGGTAGGTGGATGGTTGGATTGGTGGGTGATTGGGTTAGTGAGTGGATGACATAAATTTAGGAACTCTGACCTATTCTAGTTGTTCTTCGTCTAGTTTCTTTCTTTTCCTTCTTGAAGTCCTGTAAGTTGGAAGTCCTTCCTAGTCGTCTGTGAGTCTACCTCCTGTTTTCAGTCTTTTGTCACCACAAGACCTTCGGATTGTCTTTTTCAATAACTTCGAAAAAAGGGTTATCACAAGACAAGGATCAGAAAACTAAGAAGGACGACTCCGCGGTCTATGGTACCGATTCAATGGGGACAACGTGAAACAGACTTAAGTGCAGAGTGCCTTTGATACTCTATTGTACTAAAAACAAAATTCAAAACACTTCGTCGTTACATTGTCAAAGGTTCATATGTTGACACAGTCGTAGTGGTTATTTTCTCAAGTGTGTTTAGATGGGTCAACGCTATGAGAGTTCTATCGCGTAAACTACTAAGAAGTACCCAATGAAGATCCGTATGAGGAAATTCCTAATTAACTCAGTAGACCTTTGTCATTTACCAGAACTACTAGAGGTATACTTGGTAGGGAACCGGGTTATTACAATGGAAGTGGTAGTAAGATTAAATTTTTTAACAAGTTTACGATTCTCGTAAAGTTTCGATTTTTATTCGAACGTAGTTTTCACTTTTATTTTTGTTTTTTACATTGACTTCGGAACGGTAAACGGGGGGTCTTTACCGAAACGAAAGTAAAGGAACCTGAGTTCCTCTTCTGTCGTGTCTTGTTTTGAAGTCGTCAAGATTGAAATTAGAAAGACTTGGGAATCTTAAGGAACCCCCTAGTATCGATACGGCAATTCGTGAAATTTTTGACTGAAAATGTTGATAAACTAGACAAGTGTGAAGAGGGGTCTGAGACCCCAACATTTTTTGGATTTTAATTTTTTTTTCTCTCTCTCACTCAATCTGTTTTCTTTTAAAGGTCCCCGAAGGGGAGTCAAGTTAAAGGAAGGGGTTGTCAATAAATAAAAGAATATACCAGTAGGAGAGAGGTCACTAAAATAAATAAAAAAAAAACGGTGTGGTACGTCGTACGTTCCTGAAGGACTGGTCCCTAGTTTGGGTACGAGGGATGTCACCTTCGTACCTCAGGGTTGGTGACCTGGTAGTCCTTCAGGGGTGGGGTTTCATTGATTTTAAAGTAAATTGATTCGTAGAGTCTCCTGAAAGGTTCAACCCTATATGTCTAAAGGAAATAGAAGAAATTTGACGACGACCTATTATGTATTATGCTTGACGGTGTTGACTATATTAGTAAGAGGATGACTACCTGTAAATCTGATAAAGGTGAAAAACGATAATATGTTTTCCGATGTTACTTGTAAATCGTGTGCGAAGAAACGTGAGCACTTATTCGTAAGGAAATGTATATGAATCTTCAGTTGTGCGAACCGAGTCTATATATGGTTCTCCGTGTCTTTCAACATTCTGAACCAGTTCCGAAGATTCGGACACCATTCTCTTCTCCTTCTTCCCGACCCTATTGGTTTTTACTGTCTCTTCTCTTTTCAATCTCTTGAGAAACTAAAAAAAATTAATTTTTTTAAAAATTTGGAAGGTCAAGTGAAAGTGCAGACTATAAACTCCTATGGTGACTCTTCGGATATTAGTTCGTCCTTTCGACTGTCTTTTATGTGGTTTTACAATGATTGTCCCTTATACTTGTAAATGTTAAAACAAGAAAAATAAATAAAAAGACAAAAAGTTTTACAGGTGTAACTCTTATATACCCTTTTATATGAATTTTGAATATTACCTTTTTTGTAAATATCTTCAGTACTTTCGTAAGTATTTTACATCATCGGCTCGTCTTTTGAGTTTCTCTACACGGGTCCATCGTTCCCCTGTCCCGTCCAAGAGGTCGACCTCCTTTGGTATACGTGACAGTCTAGACACCGTACAGGACTTTACCTTTCGTCGACCTTACTGACCACATGTCAAAGGTTTATCATGTCTGTCTGTAAAAATTCTGACAATTTTATATGACGGATAAGGAATTAGTAGTAGTTATCTTATTTTAAAATTTTAGAACAGATTGAACTATTCTAGTTCTATGACCCAATAAAATTAAAAAAAAGACCAAATAAAATTAAATGTGAATAAACTACTGGTCGCTCTATAAAGGGGGCGAGTGACATCCTTTCGGTTCCCTTCTTGTTGTCAGTCAAAGAAGGGCAGAGACAAGGTCCTCAAGTGCAGTGACTCGACGTGAGGTACGAGCGGCTCCGTGGGTCCAGGATATCGGAGGGGTTGAGACTCACGGAGAGGTGGTCCGACAGTTCCGGGAGACGGTAGGACGATACAAGTGTCAGACGAAAAAGGGAAATGAGGTAGACACCACAAGTCCTGTGGTCAGGGTTTCGATTGGTCTGGCTATCACTCTCCGACTGGTTGTCAATGGTTAATTCTTACTCATTCTTTGATCGTAGACCCCCACCGTCCCTGTTTTCTTGAACGTCTGGTAAGTTTCATTCTCAGGGAGGTGTTCATATTACCGGGGGTCCCCGTGATACCTCTGCTTACTCCTGCAAAAACGAACAGTGTCACTACCTGCTCGTGTTCACCGTGGTTGTCCTTCTTTCGTCCTCTCGATCTACGGCGCGTTGTCTTCTGACTAGAGCGGGTTCTCGACGGGATGTACTGAAAAGTTTCAGAACGGTGTGTTAATACACCGACCCTTTAGAGTAAAATTGATAAACCTGGATCTTAAGTTAAGGAAAGATCAGATACTTGTAATTATCTCTTCTGTGTCTGTGTGTCTTTGTATGTATTCATCCTTTTATGAGTAGATGATATCTTTCCTTCACAACTCGGACTGTTCCAACTCTTGGTGAGACTAAATTCGCCAGTAAACTTTTACATGTTTCTCTCAATCTTTTGCCAATGGACAGGTATATTCCCCGGTGGGTATATTACGGATGTGACTGGGTGTGTTATTTCCCGATTTTATTTGTCCGGTTTCTAATGTGTCTTCGTTGTACTTTTGGAGGGATAGGTCAAGAATCCAATACAAAGAATTGAGTAAAATGATTAAGGTACAGACTTTCACCAAGGGGTTTTGTTCTATTTCTTTTTCATGTAATCCATGTGACATTTAGTTTGATATTAGATCCAAATGTTTCTTTTTTATTCATTGTGAGAGAACGACCGCGGTTAATGAAGGAGAAATTATACCAGAAATACTTACCAGAACAGTAAGTAAATGGTGGTTTAGTTTAGTTGTCTCAGTTAGGGATTTATTAGGTTTAACATGGTTCTCGATAAGATAAGATGGGTATGATCATGAGAAGGACTTTGGTCTTCCAAGTGTAATATGTCGAATCTTATGTAAGAGTCAGAGATATTTCGAAGAGGACTATTATAGTCATTACGTTGACTGTCAGTGTAATAAATATTATACTATTTCGAACTACTTTCACTTTCTTCTCTCACTTTTTCAACCGGATTTCGAGTTGTAAGTCTTTTGCTTCTAGTACCGTAGACCAGGGTAGTGAAGTATCCTTTATCTACCCCTTTGTCACCTTTGTCACAGTCTGAAATAGTGACGTCTACCACTGACGTCGGTACTTTAATTTTCTGCGAATGAGGAACCTTCTTTTCAATACTGGTTGGATCTATCGTATAAGTTTTCGTCTCTGTAATGAAACGGCTGATTCCAGGCAGATCAGTTCCGATACCAAAAAGGTCACCAGTACATACCTACACTCTCAACCTGACACTTCTTCCGACTCGCGGCTTCTTAACTACGAAAACTTGACACCACAACCTCTTCTGAGAACTCTCAGGGAACCTGACGTTCCTCTGGGTTGGTCAGGTAAGACTTCCTCTAGTCGGGACCCTAAAGAAACCTTCCTTACTACGATTTCGACTTTGAGGTCATGAAACCGGTGGAGTACGCTTCTCAACTGAGTGACCTTTTCTGACACTACGACCCTCCCTAACCCCCGTCCTCCTCTTCCCCTGCTGGTTCGTACTCTACCGACCTACCGTAGTGCCTGAGCTACTTGCACTTGGACTCACTTGAGGCCCTCAACCACTACGTGTCCCTCCGGACCGCACGACGCTAAGTACCTCAGTGTTTCTCAGCCTGTACTGACTCACTTGACTTGACTTTCGTTTATTACAATAATCTTTGGTTATTGTTACAATAGTCTTACGACAATTCTCTGTCATAGAATTCCCTTTTCTATGTGTTTATAATCCTTTTTTCAACAATTTAAACTTTACATTTAATACTAAGAAAATTTTATACAAAAAAATAATGATAGATGATTTTCTCGGATCGTCGTTACTGTGGGATCATCGTCACTTTTTTGGGTCGTGGCATTGGAACCAAAGATTTGTTGTAAGAGGTGATTTTCCCTTAAGAGGCCTCTTTACCGACTGTTCAGACCCTGTCCTTTTAAGTTCCACTCGGACCTTCTTATTTTTGTTTTGTCTTAAATTTTCAGGGGATTTGTTGTTTATTGTTGTTGTTGTTTTTCCACTCGGACCTTATGGAATAACGTAATGTCCCGTTCTTCATGAGTTTGTTACTTTCCCGACACAGTTTTCATGTGTCCTCCGATGGACTTTCCTATGCGTGACCAGTTTAAACCCTATTAATTTCGTTTCTCTTATTTCTGTCATTGACGAACATTATATTATCCTTTTTTGTATCCTTTTAGATAATCAAGTCACCCCAATAAATTTTATTCCCTTTTCCCCCCTCCCTCCTTCTTCTCTTGAAAGGAAATTTCTTCTTAAAGTGGAATCTTTTTTTTCTCAATCTTTTGGTGACAAGAAGTCAGAGACGATATTATAGACTAAACCATTCCAAGTCGACGACGACGACGATTCAGCGAAGTCAGCACAGGTTGAGAAGCGCTGGGGTACCTGACGTCGGGTGGTCCGAGGAGGTAGGTACCCTAAAAGATCCGTTCTCGTGACCTCACCCGACGGTAGCGGAAGAGGTTCCGAGTCGTCATCTACGATTTTGATAATAGACTTTCTAACAACCCGACAACCCTCTGTCTCCTGTAAGTATATCGGACCTTCTTAACAAGTTGTCTAATGAATGGTCAAAACGACGTATTCCTCTTTAGATGAAGATGTTGTTTGACAGTTAATAATGGACTAGTTTGTAGAATAGTAATTACCGTTCCGTCGGACTCTACTACACGGAGGACTGAATTCGTAATCCTTCGTGTACTGTAGTGGATGTACCGTTGAGCAGTTTTTGCGAAGAGGAGTTAGAGTAGTTCGGAGATAGACACACGACAAGTTGTACCACCGGTGCTAGGTGTACATCGAGGACTTGACCTTTGCACGCACACTGATTCCTTAACTTAAAATTAAAAATAACCAAATGTGTCTGTATATACCGATCACCGATGGTGTGACGATGGTGTGTAACGTCTGTACCTAGTGAAGTCTTTTAAAATGGTCTATTGTGACGAAATTCATTCAACGAACTTTATGTCTTCTTTTCCTTTATTTAATTTTCTGTGGACTTTCTTTGTTAGTTTATTTTGGTCTTACACTCTGTAAGATAATCTGTTACAACGATCTGACAATTTTTCAGTGGTAATGCCACTCGTCCCACACCTTTCCGAATCACATACCAAGATAAATACCATATTTATATGGAGATAGTATCGTGTCTCGGACTTTTCCGTATGGTGGTTGACGTTACACACTCTTTTGTTTGTCCATATTATCTGTAAAGTACTATTGACCCCTGTAAGCTTATACCTCATTTATAATCTACTGTAATACCTTAATAATACTTAAGAGTCCACGTTGTTACCATACATCATTACACTCCCTCACCGGAATTTCTCTACGTACGATTTATTTCTTGTCTTAAAACTCCATTACACGGTACTGTCGATATTAAATAAAAGTTTACCGTATCAGTTTTTTTCCCATACCTATATTTGTGTCTCTCTATTCCGTTTATACGTTGTTCAGTTGTCTATAATATAGATCTTCTTCCCTATGTGACAAACAAAGTGATAAAATTTTAATATGAAGTCAAGTCAAGTCAGCGAGTCAGCACAGACTGAGAAACGCTGGGGTACTTACCGTCGTGCGGTCCGGAGGGACAGGTAGTGGTTGAGGACCTCAAGTGAGTTTGAGTACAGATAGCTCGACCACTACAGTAGGTCGGTAGAGTAGAAGACAGTAGGGGAAAAGGAGGACGGGGGTTAGGGAGGGTCGTAGTCCCAGAAAAGGTTACTCAGTCGAGAAGCGTACTCCACCGGTTTCATGACCTCAAAGTCGCAGTCGTAGTCAGGAAGGTTACTTGTGGGTCCTGACTAGAGGAGATCCTACCTGACCTACCTAGAGGAACGTCAGGTTCCCTGAGAGTTCTCAGGAGAGGTTGTGGTGCCAAGTTTTCGTAGTTGAATGTACATACATTTTAAAGTATTAATTTGTCGACCTCTTTTTTTTTTTAGTCGGTGTCTTGATTTCGTTGTATGACAGTAAAAACATGAATGTCCAAAAAGTAAGACGATCCTTGTACATAATGAAAATTTTACTCTTTTTACCCTTCGACTTCACCAGTGGTTCGAGTTAATGATTTAGTTCATTTGGTCGATGTGATTATCGTGGTGTCTTACACTCTCCCACGTGAGTTTTCGGGGGTATTGTTCTCAGGTCAAGTCTAATTTGACAAAGATAAGGATTCTAATTTTACAGATGTTTAGTAAGATTACCTTTAAAGATCAGTTTTCGTAGACACATAAATTGTGTCAGTGATTGTTTTTTTACATTATGACTTAGGTAAACGTATTTCAGTTCTCATAGATAATTTATCGAAATGTTTGCGGTTTGACTGTCAGTGATTTTTAAGAGTTGGCAAAATTCCGACTGAGGTCTTTAGTAATACCTTCATTGGATCCTCATCGGTAACTGATAAAGAATCGACGGACCCTCGTCTCTCCGCGGGAGGAGACTTTCCTCTCTCTCCGGAAGGAACGAGACCCCGGTCTCGACTTAAGCTGAGGACCAGTACACTCGTGTCTCGTTTTTGACTCGTCTCCCTAATAGTGTCGACGGAGTCGGTTCGGGACGTGACCTCCGCCACAGCTACGGTTCCAGAGGAAAGTAGGGACTTGACATTGACTCTCCTTTCCGGGAAAGATTCAAGAGTCGACGGTCTTTGTCCTCTAAGTTGTGCCTAAATGAATTCCCGGAAACGGTCTCTAGACGCCCTAAGTTAGACGGGAGATTGTATTTTGTCGAAGTTGGGTCGAAGGTAGATTCTGTACCATACAAAAGAGACAAGCAAAATATATAAGATTTACTAAAAAAGATTCCTTTTCGAGAATTGAAGAAAGCGAGAATTGAGAACACGCATACTAAAAGATCCTCCCGTCTTATTTATACGAGGGTTTGTGTTTGTGCATACGTACACAGTCTACTTGTTTCCGAAGGAACTTTACAAAATAGTGACTTGGTATAAAGGGTGATTTAAGAACCTCTTCTTATTTACTATTCTATTAATATATGTTACATAAGTATCTGTACTAAGCATGTAAAATATTACGAAACTGGTTTCTTCGATTTTTATTGATGGAAGAATGTTTCATTTTTGTTTCTATACCATCATGAATATTTTTGTATATAAAAGAACCACTTTCACTGTAGGTAGTATAACAACATGAAGTACCAAAGGAGGACTTCGAAGACTCATATCGACCGTTTACTATATATACAGATGAAAGAAGGATTGAAAAATAAAACTTTTTAAAGTTTGTGTATCTTTCTAGAAAACGATAAAAAATTAGATAAATAAATTTAAACCGGTGTAGCGAACACCCTAGGATCGAGGGTCTGGTCGCTAACTTGGACCCGGGAGACGTCACCTTGACACCATAGACTTGGTGACCTGACGGTCCCTTAAGGGAATTTAGTTAAAATTTCTATTTAGATATCCACGTGTATCGGTATGTGACCTCCTCCCGTACCGTTGGGTAAGGTCACAAGAACGGACCTCTTAGGGTACCTGTCTCCTCGGACCACCTGATGTCAGATATCCCAGTGTTTCTCAGCATGTGCTGACTCCACTGAATCGAGTGTATCGTGTATCGGTATGTTCATGTAATAATAACCCTTCAAGGGGACCTCTTCTCTGTCCAATGGGTGAGGTCATAAGAACCCGAAGGGACCACCGAGTCTGCCATTTCGTAGACGAACGTTACACCCTCTGAACCCAAACTAGGGACCCAACCCTTCTAGAGGATCTGCTCCCGTACCGTTGGGTGAGGTCACAAGAACGGACCTCTTAGGGTCCCTCTCTCCTCGGACCTTCCGATGTCAGGTGCCCCAACGTTTCTCAGCCTGTGTTGACTCACTGATTCGTATCGTGTGTCTTGTAATAATAATCATAAAGTATACGTACACTAAGCTTCAAGGAATTTTTAATTCATTGTCTTTAAGTCTTTTACGATAGATTTATTTCGGACCAAAAGTTGTTTATTTGTCCCAACCAAACACTAGCGAGGACTCTAAATGTCATTGAATGTAGACCTATGTCAAAGAGCACAACTGTGAAGATAATTTGTCACGTTACAAGGGTTCCAATTTTTGGAAATAAACGGAAGTAAGTAGTACAACAACAAGAACAACAAGTCAATAAGTCAGCACAGGCTGAGAAAACGCTGGGGTATCTGACATCGGACGGTCCGAGGAGACAGGTACCCTAAAAGGTCCATTCTAATCACCTCACCCAACAGTAAAAGAAGAGATCCAGTAAGTAGTACATCCTCTGACTTTTTATTTTGATAGAAGAAGGTTTTCAAACCTCCGAATGGTCAAATGTCAAGTTTTATTTATTTTTAGACATTGTGTCTAGTATGTGGATTAATTCTTGTACGGAAAACCGACCAAAGACAATACTCGGAAAGTCGTGATAGTGACAACGAAATTAGACGATACGCATATAATCCCGAAGGGACCGCCGAGTCTCCCATTTCGCAGACGGACGTCACGCCCTCTGCACCCAAGCTAAGGACGTAGCCCTTCTAGGGGACCTCTTCCTTTACCGCTGGGTGAGGTCATAAGAACGGACCTCTTGGGGTACCTGCCTCCTCGGACCACCCGATGTCAGGTGTCCCAGCGTTTCTCAGCCTGTGCTGACTCGCTGAAGTGAAAGTGATACCTATATAATAAACTAATTGTGAAATTTTTGTTAAAAATTAAAGTTACAGATGTAACTTTCTAGTCCTCTAGAGTGAATTCTTAGGTCAAAAGTACGAAGAGAATTTTATCGTCTCAGTGTGACCCAGAATTAGCGGTGTACTTGTGACCGGCCCGGACTCTCTTCGACGGAGACCGGATCCCATCCGAGAGGGGTGAAATAGTCTCGATATGGGTGACGGTTGGTGGACAGACGAAGGGATGCCCGAATACTCGATCTCTAGGGAAATGACACAAAATAAATGGTACGACTTTACTGACTTTTATAAGAATTATACAATACTATGTATAAAATACCAATTTCAGGACTGTGAATTACGATAGAGGGATTATCTAAGATACTATGGTATACGGGTGAAAGGGAAGTGTTGACAAATCCGACCCCGGTCTTCATCTCTACTTTGTGTCGTGTCAGTATGTCTCGGAAGTGGAAAGAGAGGTGAGGTGTTTCAGTTTGTGATACTCGGTTATTTTCAACTTTTTTGTCGTAAAGTTTAATAAAGGGTCATCAGTGTCCGAAAAGTTTACAAGACGAACATATATTGCTCTCTGTCCTTTGTGGTGAAGAGATAGCTTGTCAAGACTCTATGGTATCCCTCGGAAGACCAACGATACAATGTATACGTTCTCGTATGTTGGAAAAAAAAAAAAAAAAGGCCTTCCTGTCCCTTGTGTTATGTCCTTAATCCTATTTTTCTGTGTCTAAGAATTTTATTTCAAGTGACAAAGTAAAAGGTACAAAAATAGATTTTTATTTTGCTCTAGTTCTTCCTAATGCTATTTAAGAACTACCCAAACTGAATTCATTCCGACTCTATTAGTTCTTTGTCGAAACGTTGGTACTAGGAACCATGGTATAATTCTGTAGATCTACAAGTTTTGTGATAGAATTTACTTCCACTTATTTTAGTTTATACGACAACTTTCCAGCAACAACTTAGTTGTGGTCCTAAGAACCGGGGGCCTCCTCTTCTTAAGCTAGACCCCGGTCTCTGCTCCGAACTAGCGAGTCTCGAAAACACATTATTTCAAAATAATTTCATATTTCCTCTGTCTCTTTCGAAGACTGTATCCGTAGTCTTCCCCCATCTTTCTCATGGGAGAACAATCATAATCGTTACTCAAATATATGAGAGGTTACTTAGGTTTCTTACAGACCTCCAACATTTCTGGAGTGGTCTGGATGAGGGTATTAAATGTAAAATTCTATTGTCTTAATCGGTCTTCCAAATTAGGTCTCTGACAGGAGTCCGTCTTATGTAACAACAATATATTAGGAACATTTCTCGTCCAGATGAGGGTATTAAATGTCTTAATCGGTCTTCCAAATTAGGTCTCTGACAGGAGTCCGTATTATGTGACAACAATATATTAGGATTCCTTACATCTCTTCCTTTTTTTGCAACAGGAAAGAAGGAGGAACTCTTAAGGTCAGGAGAGAGAGGAACCCCTGGGGATCTGAATAGTTGGACGGATCCTTTACTGAGAGAGTGACACTTTACAAATATGTTCTGTCACATAGTTTTTACACTCCCTTAAGATAGGACCACTAGGTCCCCAATTTTGGCATGCAAGTCACGTCCTCCATACCCAAGTTAGGGACCGACCCCTTGACTCTATAGTGTTCGACGTGCCCCTCGTGTCCGGTTTTGTTTTCGGACTTCTTACCGTCGTTCCATGTTCCTCCAAATTTCACTGTAGTGATTCTTAGAGGGTTCTACCACGCAAACACACCGTCTTGTTGTCTACCGGTCTCGGACTTCCGCGTCTCCTCTTCGCTCCACATTCCTGTGTCCGCTGCTCCAGCCTCTTGTCCAAAAAAAAAAAAAATTTCGATCCAGACACGGTTTCCAATTATGGATGTCTTTGAAATATCTAATATACGATCTTTACCTCTACCTATACCCGGAACGGGTCTGTACTCCTTCGTCTGTCTTCCTTGACCGTAAACTGGTGTGAGACAGCGGCCGGTGTAAAGAGATTTCCGTCTTCCATGGGTAGAAACAGTGGGAACTTCTCTTATGTCGACGTCGATACGTGTATTAAAAAGGCAAAGACAAAAGTCTACAAGATATAGAAACACTATTGTGAGAACCAAACGGACTCCACTGTTACCCACTTTCTCTACCTTTAAATTGTCGACGTGTCTTCTGTCTTGTCAAAGTCTAGGTCGAAGAGAAAGAAGGGACAGTCGGTCGTCAAAGTGGAAAGGGTAACTTAATTGTTCTTTCTTATCGAGACTTTTAGTGTGTTTCTTGACGAAAAGGAAAAATAACGTCTCTCTCGTAGTGTACCGACCGAGTGTGTTCGGAGACGATCTCTACGTGACCCTGGTTCCGGGTACCGGTCGGGACCCTGTTTCGGAACAGGAAGGTCGGGAAACTCCCTAGTGAGGTCGTCCTGAAAATTCTTTTGACTTTTTACTTCCGTTCAAAGGTTTTCCCTTCGCAAGTCAGGAAATTTTACACCACTAACCATTACTGAGTTCACGATGTCTAACTAGACAAAGACTCTAAGTCCGTTATACGATTTTTAAAATTCGACCCAACTTGGTTCAAAGTCTCGTCCAACTCAAAATGGCATGGATTCTGACTGAATTATTGAAGTAATGTAAGTGCAAATAAGTCTTTCAAAAGGATCCTTGTTTATATACAAATTACGTCTTTTGAACTAGTAGATTCTCGATTGGGTCACTATTGGTGACACTTGTAGACCACCTGTAAGAAAGTTCCGCAATACTCATACCCACGATTCTGATGTACAAAACCTAAGTTTAAAGTGTAACTCGTGTAGATCGGCCCGTGTCAATCAAACGTGTTTAATGAGTTAGAGTGAAAGAAGAGTGGATATTTTACATCTACTATTGTCGATGATGGAGTAGTCCATACCACTTCTTTTACTCCGTTGTTTACGTTTTGCGAGGCTGTCTCGAACCGAGGACGTTACAACAACAAAGATATGTTCATATATGTATAAATAAGAAGTGATTCACCAAAAGACAGTATTTGTGACTAAGTATTGGATGAAATTAGAGATCCCTTAAACGACGTTTATCAAGGGACACAATTATTTACATAATAATGTGTGTGTCTTGGCGACCAGGGCAACGACGTCCGTGATGAATTCGTGTCCGACGTTACGAAAATTTCGTGTACTGGAACGGTAAGACTCGAGTCAATCTCCTTATTCTTTAGTCAGTAGAAGTTTACCGATCTTTACCTACACTGGACCGTTGATGCGGACTTCTAACATTGGTTAGTTCAGGAGAAGAGTCCTTTCGACTCACACTCTGTGTCTCTCACTCAGTTGTCTGTCCAATCACTGTGTGTTCCGTCCCTTTCGTCGTTTGTTCTTCGCCATTCGTCCCGGTTCGGACTCTCGTCGAGTCTTGCCATCACGGAGGTGTCACGTTCTCTCCCTACCGTTGGTCCGAGCTCTCGACGGGACGCGGGGGTGGCAGGTCGGTCGGTGACCCTCTTCCGGACGGACCCGTGGTCCTGGATTCAAAGGTCGAGACGTGTCAGACTGACCCGTCACCGACACTATAACAGTATAAGAACAGAGAGTCAATTGGCTCCCTGGACGTCTATATACGGATGAGGACCGTTAGGTTTTCCCGGATGGAGTTGGTGTAAATACGCCGACGAGCTCACCAGTGGGGGTTTTGACATCGTGAAGGAAAGAATTCGTAAACAATACACAATTCGTGACCCCTAATTTGTCACTGACTTTTCCTTATCTCAGACCGATGAGTCTTACATTTCAGATCGTGTCTTCTGTGGATCTGTTCACTATACTTATTTTGTACTATTTCTACTACGACCTATCCCAGAAGGGCCACCAGGCCGCCAATTCTGAGGCAGAAGGTTACGTCCCGTGTCCAAACTAGGGACCAGTCCCTTGATTCTAAGGTGTACGATGTACCACTCCCCTTTTTTTTTTTTACGATCGTTATGTGACGTTACCTTTGTGTGTCCCTCTTGTTCTGGTTTAGTGTTTCTGACGTGCCTCCTTCTGGAAGTCCCGCTTCGTGTGTTAGTCGGACCACACGGCCTAGGAAGTCTACCGAGTGAGTTATGGGTGGTGGCGGGTCCTCCTGACGTGCACTGGTAAGTAGAAACGAATTAATGTCAGGAAGATAAAAGACAGGTGTGACCCACCGTACGTCTTAGGATCAAAGGACTGGTCCCGAGTTTGGGTACAGGGGACGTCACAGAATTGGTGCCTCGGTGGTCCCTTCAGGTCACTTCACCGTCAGGACTGGCTCGATATCATTGACCTGGTCGAAAAGGAAAGTCCTGTGAGACTTAGGACCGGAGTAAATTGTCCTTTCCACTTCCTCCGGTCTGGATAAAATACTAAAATATTACAAATTTTACTAAGCCGAATAAACTACCATTGGAGTTGATACTTTCATATTAACTTATGGAATAAAGACTGACCATTAAAATTCAACTTTTAGAATCATTTAAATACATGTGATACCGTCACCAGAGGTTGGAAAGACCGTAGTCCCTGACAAAAGTACCTTCTGTTAAAAGGTACTTGGTCCTCATCCCCTTAATCACCCCACCCAACCCTACTAAATTCTTGTATTGTAAATAATATGTGAAATAAAGGTAGTAATAATGTAGTCGAGGTGGAGTCTAATAGTCCGTAATGTATGTAGGGTCTCCAACCCCTGGAGGCGTGACACCGTGATAAATTCTGAGTAGAATCGATATTCAAATTGTGTTCTGTAGGTGTCCTGAAATGACTATTCCTCGGAGTATTGTAAAAGTAAAAAAAAATTCAGTCTGTTGATTTCAAGAAATTTTTCGTTAGGTCAATTAATTTAAATATTTACGTTAGACTTTGTAGACTTTCAGAAGTTACTTGACCGGATCCATAATAGGTTTCCAGGGAATTTTTACTGATCATTTTATGTCGGTAGTCTACATATTCGTATCCTATTCTTGATTCAAAAACTTACAGACGAAAATGTTTCAATACTGTAAAACTTTTGATTTATTTAGGGACTTATCACTAAAGACGAATGTTTTGATGGGAAGTTCTTGTTAGTTTTTGTAGATGGATGTAGGAGTGACTAAGGTTCAAAATAAGAGACAATCGTCTGTGTCTTAACCTTTTCAGTCGGGGCGTAAAATAAAACTACATTCGGTGACTTTACGAACGGAGATGGATGGCTTCCGACCATACGGTAAGGGTCCTTCGTTTTCCCACTGACGTGTAGGAAAGGTCGAGGGAGTGACGTCAGGGAAAACGTTCGTAGATCAAAAGATGTGGAATCGACGTGAACATATCGGCTCCCTGTAAAGGTGGCACCATGAGTTTTGTTAGTATCATCGTCGACTGTGTTGGAAAGGACTCTTTCTGCGGTTTAGGTTTACACGAGATGTCTCCATCTCGACAGCCGAGCAGAGGGGTGTTGAAGATTTTGGTTCGTCGTTCCAAACGGGTTCCAGAGCCTTAGAAAAGGAAGGAGAGGTAAGATCTTGGTAGTCAGATAAAGTCCAGAAGGTTGTTGGACACTTAGATTTCTCGACGTTATTGAGACAGTTTGTAGTGAAAACGGAACCCACGGGTCCTTGGGTGTCCTCGGTGACCTAACTTTAGCTTTGATACGTCGAATCCAGGTGGTCGACCGGGATGGTGTGCATCAGTTTGGAAACTCTAGGAGGTCTTTCTTGAGACCATTAAAGGTTGACCCCATAAAGAAGTCCTTAAAATACAAGGTAAAAAGTATCTTCGAACATAATTAATGAAAGATAAGTGGGTCGACACATGATCCGTGTTCTTCCCTCCTAAATTTTATCCTTTGTATTAGAATCAGGAGTCTCCAATGTTATATCAATATCTATGAGTTTATATACTATTTTATTATCACAGTGTTCGGTTGTATTGAGACGTCCTGAAGTCTCGTTCCTTTCTTAAGGAACCCATAAGATTTCACTTTAATCAGATTCTTCTGAAGTCGTTCCCGATCTGGGTTTTCTTTACGTCTTGAGTCTGGAAAAGATTCGAGACAAAGTATGCAAGAATCTTAGTCAGAATTCAGGGAAGACCCTGTTCCTCTACCTGGATATTTTTCGTGATACACCGGTTCCGTTCGTTTGCCCCGACCACTTTGAATGTGATGACTCAGTCCTGAGGATCTGCTCTATTGTATTCGTCTCGTCTCGCACCACAACGGTGTTCTCCGATACCTCTTTGTAATCAAGGAAGGAGGACCAAAACTTGACGTTAAACAAAGAGTCAAAGTGGTTGTTTTGATATTCGGGAACTTCCTTCTCGTGGTTCTAGACTGAAGACTGACAATTAAGGTCTCATAGGTCATTGTATGTGACCCGTACCGGGTTCTTGAGTTTTGTATATACCGTAGTGCAATGGTTTTATTTTTTCTTCTATGACGACAGAGAGTTCGACGTGGAAATGGTCGAAGATCGTTTGACTTGAAGACGAAATCGGTGACGAGATGACGGTCCTGGGCCCCCGTTTCCTCTTGTTCGCGATGGAAGCGGAGTTCGTTCCTGATTGCTCTTATTCGACGAAGGTAGTCATGACGGATGAAGAGAATCAAGAATCCCGACTACTTGATAGACTAAGAGCTAGAAGACGGTGTCCATTGTCTCCGTCTTGTCCGTCTCTGGGTTCCCGTTAGCCTTTCGTGACAGACCATATTAACGTGTCAGTGATGATACTAGCGGGGAACGTCTCTCTCGGACCACTTATGGTAGTACAGTGTTGGAGTAGTGGAGAGACTAGTTCCTCCGTACACCACTCACGATTCGCGAAAGAGAGACGCGGGGACTCAGACAAGTGCGTCACTCACCACTATTTCATTTCTTGATGTCCCGGTACTACCTACGTGTCACGTCGGTGTGACAAGAGTCGCGCATGGAGGAGTGTCTGAAGAGCCTGACGCCGGTGCGGGCCGAGGAGGAGCCCGAGGTACGGGGGAGGTCCCTGCTAGGTGGCCAGACCTACTGCTGACGACGAGTGTTCATCGTGGACTTTCAGTCTCCAGTGCACCCGGTAATTTTGAGTTTTTCGGTGTGAGTGTGTTTAAATCTCAAATTTGCGGTGTGTTTATGGTTTAGTGAAATTCCATCGAAGGTAAAGACAAACTTTTTCGTCTGTTACACAGATCATTGTCGTCTTCCCGTAGACTGGGTCACCGGTAATCCACATGGGGAGTCTAAGAGTCAGTGAACGGGACATCTGGGAAAGGAAACAAGGAAAGATAAATCGGGAAACTTGTGCGTTGAATGTTTTTGTGAGTTTCGTTTGTTTTGTCTCTGAAAGTGACTACGTGACTACTCGAACACTCGTGATACTTCTCGACCGGGACCGGGGTGTCAGGGTTGAAAGGGAGGTTCCAAGAGTCAGGACACAAAGGGTCAAGGGCGAAGCAGACTACCGGTACCCGACTGTGATGAGTGTTGGGTTTCGAGATTCGCACACGACTCTTGGACTACGAGAGTGGTTGTACTCCTGATCCTTCTAAAGAACAACAGTACGAAAGTCGACTCCATTTTGACCTTAAGAAAATGATCCTTGGAAAAATAGTTCTTTACTGTGAATTACCGGTAGTGATTATGCATATGTTTGTCCCGAAGGAACGACCGAGTCACCATTTCTCTGGACCCAAACTAGGGGCTAGGCCCTTCTAGGGTGTACGGTTCCTCGTTGATTTGGGTACGTCGGTGTTGATGACTTCGGGAACGCGAGATCTTGTGCACGGGTCGTGGTTCTCTTCAGCGACGTTACTCTTCAGACGTGTGGTGTTGATCTCTCCTCGGGGACGCGAGACGTTGATCTCTTTTCTGATATACGTCGTTGTTTCCGGATCGCGTTGGCTTTTTTAAAAGTTATCATTTATTGATTTACGACTTCTTCTACACCTCTGTTCCCTCGAGAGGATGTGTTAGCCACCCTTACATTTAATCCCGTCGGTGATCCCTTTTCTCATACCTCCGTGGAATTTTTTGATTTTCATCACAACGGTACACTATTAGGTCGTTAGGGTGAGAACGGTACGTGAGTCTGTTTTGATATGGAGCTTTTCTGCGTGCGTGGGGATACACGTGTCGTCGTGATAAATGTGATCGGTTCTGTGCCTTCGTTGGATTTACGGGTAGGTGTCTCCTTACCTGTTTCTCCTGCGTCCCACACACGCGCGTACACATCTGTATATGTGCGTCTGTCACCTTACCATAAGTCAGGATTTTCTTCTTACTTTATTACGGTAAGCACACTGTTTCTAATAGTGCGATTCGCTTCATGTCGTCTCTTTCCTTCTGTCTATGGTATACCACAGTGAACATACACCTTGGATTTTATACTGTTTTTACTTGGATAGTCTTCGTCTGAGTGTCTACGTCTTTTGTCTGAACACCAACGCGCCCCACCCTCACCCCCCAGTAGCCACAACCTCCCCTCCCTAATCCTCAAACCCTAATTGTTTACGTTTGATAATATATGTCCCACCTATTTGTTGTTCCAGGATGGCATCTCGTGTCCTTTGATGTAAGTTATAGGACACTATTTGGTATTGCCTCTTCTTATACGTATGCACATTGACTCGGTGAAACGACATGTCGTCTTTGATTGTGTTACGACATTCACTTTAATTAAAAGTTTTTTTCTTCACTTTTCTTGGTTTGTTTACGTTTTATGACTATGTCTTGTATCCAATGATTAAGTTTGAATTCGTCTTAAGATCAGTACCAATTTTATTTTAGATCTTGAAGGGATCAAGGAAAAGGAATTGGGAGAGATCCTGTCTACAATTTGTTTCAATCGAAATGAGGAGTAAACCTCTACCTCTACTCAACCATAATAAAGGTCTTGATTTCCTTAGAAGTTGACGAGGGATTTGTTAGAGAAAGACCACTACAGAAGACTCGGAGTCCGGGATAAGGTTTGATATAAGAGATAGACGGGAAGGTCTGGGGTCGTGAGTGGAAGATGAGACGACGGTGGAAACGACGGACTTTCTTTAGTGAGGAAGGAGAGACCGGGAGTACCCAGGGCACTGACTGACGGTCCATTGAAAGGAGGTCAGTAAGGGAGAGAGGGTAAATTCGAGAGACGTTGGTAGTCGGGAACCTTTGATGGAAAAAGAAGTAGAAATTAGGGAAAGGAGGTCAGTACTATTCTAAGAGGACTACGACGAGATGTTTTAGACACTAGACGTTTGTCTCCCCTAGTGTTCGATATTCTCCTTTAGGTACTTAGGCATATGTCAGTGTCGGGTACCTGACTCTTTTATGACAGAATTTAAGTGTTCGTGATAAAAAAAATTACATATATTTGAGATGAAACTCATTTTGTTGTGCCTTATTGAATTTTATTATAGTTTAACCCTGAAGAGACCGTCAGGTCACCAATTCTGAGACGTGAAGGTGACGTTCCCCGTGTCCAAACTAGGGATCAACCCCTTAATTCTGGGGTGCTCGGTGTTCCTTGTCGGTTTTCTTTTTCTTTTTTCTTTTCTTTTGGGCATTATCAAGAACCAACCACACATACATACAAATTAGTTTCCTACAATTTTCATGTTGCACTCCCTTAAGGGACCACCGGGTCACCAATCCCGAGTCCAAGTTAGGGACCAGTCCATTGTTTCTAAGACGTTCGGAACGTCGTACCGGTTTTCTTCTTGCCATCATGCTCTCCTACCCTCCTCCCTCCCGCCTTCCCTCCTTCATGGTACACCGTCAAATGCTTTAATACGAAAATTTACTCAGGAGTGACCTGAGAATGAAGTGTAATATATGTTTTTAATTGAGGTTTACCTGGTTGTGGGATTTGGATTCTCGATTTGGATATTTGTCCCTATTTCGAATTACTAGGACCGAAACGATTCTGTCCGGTTTAGGAATTCTGTACTGTTGTTTTTGGACTCTATGTTTTGTTTTTTACCTACTCGACCTGTAGTAGTTTTAATGTTAGAAGACACGTAGTTTCCTGTAATAGTTCTTCCACTTTTCTACTAGATGTCTTACCCTCTTTTAAGCACCTTTAATAGACTATTCCCAGGTCATAGGTTTTATATGTTCGTTGAGAATGTTGAGTTCCTTTTTTACTGGTTGTCGTAAAGAGGTTTCTTCTATATGTTTCTCGGTTGTTCGTGCACTTTTCTACACTAGTTGTAGTAATCAACGATCTCTTCATGTTTCATTTGAGTAGTCCTCTGTGGTGAAATGTGGGTGATCATACCAATATTAAAAATTTCATTGTTCATGACTGTTCCTACGTCTCTTGGCCTTAGAAGTATGTGACGACCATCCTTACAGTGTCAAATCCGCGACGTCTTTTGTCCACCAAAGAGGTTTTCAATTTGTACTTTAATGGTAGAGTAGATCGTTAAGGCGAGGGTCCATATATGGTGTGGGGTTTCTTGCCTTTTATCCACGAGATTGGGAGTCTGTGTATACGAGTACCGTCATAATAAGTATTATTGACTTGTCATCTTTATTGAGTTTACAGGTAGTTACGTACTCACCTATTTGTTTTACACCGTACATGTATTTTTCTAATCAAAAGTCAGTATTTCTCCTTATTGTAAGACTATTTACAATGTGTCACCTACTTGGAACTGTTGTAATACCAATTCACTTTCGGTTTGAGTTTTTTTTCAGTGTAATACATATTAAGGTAAATATATTTTATACGTCTTATCCATTTATGTGTCTCTGTCTTTCGTCTGACCACCTACGTTTAGTGTCGTTAAAAAATTTTCGAATTTATCACGGTGGTGATAGAACTAGTCTCAGATGTGAGGTCTCCTTACCGGAAGGTCTTCCGATAGGAATCAAAGTAATAATATAGTTTAGTAAGGGTATTTTCTTTTTCCCCTAGTGACGGTATGGGTAAGAGGAGTTTTTGACACCGGTTAGTATGTAAAACTTTTTAAAGACTAATTTTTTATTTGGGTTTATATTCGTGTAAATAATTAAGTTCGGTTTTCAATTTTTTTTTTCAGGAGGTTTCTGAGAAATCTATTACAGTATTGATAAATTAGACGTTCCTTCTAAGGTCTTCCTTTTCATCTTTTTTCCCAATTAGGAAGTGACTAAACCATATATTTATTGTACATCAGAAAGAAGGATGTCAAGAGGGTGAAGAACCGTTTCACAAATGGTCGGTAAGATTTGGATTAGAAAACAAAGTTTCCGACTGATCCCGGTAGGTTAATCCAAAGTCAACTTTACTTTCTTGAAATATCTCTGTAAAGTTTCAATTTCGTTACTTTTTCTTTGATGGTGTCTCATATTAAATTAAAGATTTATAGTTAGTTGCACTTTATAATCGATCATTTAGGTCGGTCACACTAACGAAAAATGTAAGTTTCGTGCTGAGATACTCCATTCTGATGTATGTTGTAACTCCGACCTCTTTCGGTCGGTGTAATGAAACATCAATAAGAAGTTTCGTTTGTGATAATGGTCGTTTATCAAGAAGAGGAGTCTTTCAAAGGAACTGTTGGGTAACTTTTAAATAACGTTTTTGACTTTTGTTTTATAGGAAATAAAAGCGATCTCTGAAATGAAGAAGGACGGAATGTCATTCACCACAAAACGAGTCATTTAAGAATAAGACTTCGAACTGAAAATTTATGTTTAATAGATTTTACTTTAATTTACCGTTTCGAGGATTTTCTAAGACTTTTACTACGAGATTCCTTTTTTTTTATAAATAAGTTGTTTATAAGTAATTCGTGACATTCCTCGGTCCTTGACCTCTACGTCTAATCTTGGAGACGTTAAGACTCCGTCTAGTTTCACCCCTTGACCGGTTGGTTCTTAGTCTGGAAAGCACTTCGAGAGACGTACCTCTGTTCGCTATAAGTCCGTCTTTACCTATTTGTTTGGGTGTCTTGTGTGGGTGGGTATATACTTAAGAACCTAAGTACTGTTGAATCATAGGAGTTCCTGTGTCTTTTTTTAGTCACAACTAATCCCTGTTCACACGTCACTTTTTTATATCTTTACCCACCCTTACTATTTGGATTAGACCTCTCTAAATGTATTTCCCGACGTCGATTTTTTTGTCATTACAAAATAAAGAATTCAAAATTTAACGAATTATCTTTAAAGGTTTTCTTATATTATGTCACTCTCCTCACGAAACCAACTCCATACGTCTCTTTTAGTGTTAGTGTGACTTCAGTCCAACGTCCCTCTACCATCCTCCACCATTCCCCTTCTAAGAATTTCCTTCACTAAACTCAACTTCAGTTCAACTTCTTCCTGTGGACCCCGAAGGGACCACCGAGTCACCATTTCCTAAGTGGACGGTTGTGCCCTCTGTACCCGAACTAGGGGTCAGACCTTTCTAGGGCGCCTCGTCGATTCGGGCCGTGGTGTTGATGACTCCAACACGAGCTCTCGGGTCATCAGTGTTGACGACGTCAGGGTCTGGGGGACGAGGTGTTATTCTCGAGGTTGCTCTTCGGGAGGGTTCCGTTAATGTCTTTTTGAACACGTCGTTGGTTCTGGGTCATCTTGGTTTTGATTTATTTTGTTTGTTTAGACCTTTTTTTTCCTGTGAGTAAGTTGTTGTTGTTTTTGGTGGTCTTCGGATGGTATACCGAAACACGAATCCTATGTTTCGTTCCGTCTATGTCGGGGTCGAGAACTCTTTAAACTTCCAGTTGTGCTTCAGTCCACTGACTAATGTAAAGTCACTGATGTGTAGTATTACGAGTCATTTATAAAGTGCGAGAACGGATGTCATAGGTCGGAGGAAAACGACAATCCACCCTGGCAGACTGATCAAAACGTATTATTTTATGCTCGTCTTCTCTGTACACGTGAAACCCCGACCCTGTCCCTCTTCGGTCACGTCAGAGAGAGGAGGAGACAGTGTCACAGGTTCTTACACCACTCAAGGTCAGCCACGTCTACGTTCGGACTCGGGGAACTTGTCCTCTCTCAAGGACACACCTCGTCTCGGAAACTTTCGGGTACCGACTGTCCGTTGTATTAGATCATCTAGGACTAATTACCATACTTTCCAGATTCCTGGCCACGTCAACTAACCGAGTGTGGGTTAGGATTTCATGTCGGGGACTAGGTATATATGTCCACCGGTTTTTTACAGACTACTCGTTTACTTTCTTACCTGGTCATTGATTCCTTTGTTTGTTGACGAAAATTTTTTTCCTTACGTCTCTCGTATATCTACTCCAATCTCTCCAACTTGTTTTTCCGTCCCCAGATCAATATTTCTCAAACCTGACTTTGGACTTCTATTATTCATTCAGTGACTCCGGGAATCTTGTTCCTTTACTGTATTAGGTTAAACCCAAAATCTTTCTAGTGAGACTGAACCCGACCTATAGCCGTTTGGACCATTCTCTTAAGTGAAGACGTCAATTAAGTCCGACTCTTTCTTCCTCCTAGCTTCACCCTCAACTTTCCTTCACTGTGTAAAGGTCTTTATGTCTTCCTTCTCAGGTGTCCCGGTCACTGACTGTCCTACACCCGGTCTCTTACACTTTGCACCCCACCTCCCTCCTTGGTGTTCCTTTGACAGGAGACTTGTACTTAAACTCCCAAGTTACTCTGTAGATTACCTATTACGCTTTCCTATTAGTATATTCACAACCTGACCTCGATTTCTTTCTCCCTTTCTCTCTAAACTCGTTGTTACAAGAAAAGGTCGGTCCTACTCTGATTGCGGTCCGTCGAGATCGACCTCTTCGATAGGTATAAGGGAGATAGCAGGTGAGGGAAACCGGAGACGATTCAAAGGAAAGGGTGTCGGTTATTGTATCGTCCCCATCTAAACACGATCCAAGTCAAGTCAAGTCGGCGAGTCAGCACAGACTGAGAAACGCTAGGGTACCTGACGTCGTGTGGTCCGAAGGGACAGATAGTTGTTGAGGGTCTCGAATGAGTTTGAGTACAGGTAACTCAGCCACTACGGTAGGTTAGTAGAGTGGGAGACAGCAGGGGAAGAGGAGGTCGAAGGTTAGGGAGGGTCGTAGTCCCAGAAAAGGTTACTCAGTCAAGAAGCGTAATCCACCGGTTTCATAACCTCAAAGTCGAAATCGTAGTTAGGAAGGTTACTTATAAGTCCTGACTAAAGGAAATCCTACCTGACCAACCTGGAGGAACGTTAGGTTTCCTGAGAGTTCTCAGAAGAGGTTGTGGTGTCAAGTTTTCGTCGTTAAGAAGCCGCGAGTCGGAAGAAGTGCCAGGTTGAGAGTGTAGGTATGTACTGGTGACCTTTTTGGTATCGGAACTGATCTGCCTGGAATCAACCGTTTCATTACAGAGACGAAAAATTATACGACAGATCCAACCAGTATTGAAAAGAAGGTTCCTCATTCGCAGAAAATTAAAGTACCGACGTCAGTGGTAGACGTCACTAAAACTTTGGGGTTTTGTATTTCAGAGAGTGACAAAGGTAACACAGGGGTAGATAAACGGTACTTCACAATCCTGACCTACGGTACTAGAATGAAAAGACTTACAACTCAAAATTCAGTTGAAAAAGTGAGAGGAGAAAGTGAAAGTAGTTCTCCGAGAAATCAAGAAGAAGTGAAACGGTATTCCCACCACAGTAGACGTATCGACTCCAATAACTATAAAGAGGACCGTTAGAACTAAGGTCGAACACGAAGTAGGTCGGACCGTAAAACGTATTACATGAGACGTATATTCAATTTATTCGTCCCATTGTTATATGTCGGAACTACATGAGGAAAAGGTTTAACCTCGATCAGACAATGAGGTACAGGTCAAGATTGACAACGAAAAACTGGACGTATGTCTAAAGAGTCCCACGTCCATTCCACCAGACCATCAGGGTAGAGAAAGTCTTAAAAGGTATCAAACAACACTAGGTGTCTCAGTTTCCGAAACCGTATTAGTTATTTGGTCTTCATCTAAAAAAGACCTTGAGAGTACAAAAAAGTTACTAGGTCGCCTACAACCGATAAACTAGAGACCACCAAGACGGAAAAGATTTAGGATAAGGTACAATTTCAAGACCTTTGAAAAAAAAAAAAAAAACCGGTGTGACGTACCGAAGACCCTAGAATCAAGGGGTTGGTTCTTACTTTGGGCCCAGAAGTTGTTACCTTTTTCGTGAGATATACGAGACATTTTCGTCTTAGGATTGGTAATGACCTGACGGTCCCTTAAGGGACCTTTATTAAAAGAATTTTTTTTTTTTTAGTTAATAGATACCACTATTAGATGTTGTACCTTTTAGGACTAACCGTTCGATATATAAAATCTACATAATGATTAAAGGTCTTTTGACGTCCGTTATTACGTGAATTGTATTATATTAAAGGTTGTTGCACTACGGGGACCGTAAACTGTCGGGGAGTTGCAGTAATGATGGTCTGTCGAGACGACCAGCGGGTCTACCGTGTTCCCGACGTGGGATAGTTTAGGCACTGTACGGGACGTTTGACGAAAATGTCAGTTCGGGTAAGATTGGTAAGTACACAGGGAAGTATTTTTATTCTAGTTGTATTATCACTTACATATAGTACTCTTTGTGACCCGACTTCCTTCGTGTCCGACCTTAGTTCTAACGACCCTCTTTATAGTTATTGGAGTCTATACGTCTGCTGTGGTGGGAATATCGTCTTTCACTTCTTCATGATTTCTCGGAGAACTACTTCCACTTTCTCCTCTCACTTTTCCAACCGAATTTTGAGTTGTAAGTCTTTTGATCTAGTACCGTAGGTCAGGGTTGTGAAGTACCGTTTGTTTATCCCTTTGTCACCGACTGAAAATAAAAAGACCCGAGGTTTTAGTGACGTCTACCACTAACGTCGGTACTTTAATTTTCTGCGAGCCAGGAACCTTCCTTTCAATACTGGTTGGATCTGTCACATAATTTTTCGTCTCTGTAATGAAACGGATGTTTCCAGACAGATTAGTTCCGATACCAAAAAGGTCACCAGTACATACCTACACTCTCAACCTGACACTTCTTTCGACTCCCGGCTTCTTAACTACGAAATTCGACACCACAACCTCTTCTGAGAAGTCTCAGGGAACCTGACGTTCTTCTAGGTTGGTCAGGTAGGATTTCCTCTCTAGTCAGGACCCACAAGTAACCTTCCTGAGTACGACTTCGACTTTGAGGTTATGAAACCGGTGTACTACGTTTCTCGACTGAGTAAACTTTTCTGGGACTACTACCCTTTCTAACCTCCGTCCTCCTTTTCCCCTGTTGTCTCCTACTCTACCAACCTACCGTAGTGACTGAGTTACCTGTGCCCAAACCCACTTGAGGTCCTCAACCACTACCTGTCCCTCCGGATCGCACGACGTCAAGTGCCCCAGTATTTCTCAGCCTGTACTGACTTGCTGACTTGACTTGACTTATCACTTACAATAGATGTGAACCTAAGGTCTATTTAAATGACAAAAAATTGTCTTACAAAATTTCTTGTCGATGTGTTTAAGAACCTGTGTTCCTGGGATATTTTACAAATTTTCTACTCATTTCGACTCATACTCCACTTTACTGAACAAGTTTAATTCAGTTGTTTAATGGTGCTCCGGTTCGTGATCATCGAAGTCAAGGAACTTAAAATGTCAGTAAATGGGAATTCGAGTAAAAAAAAGGACGTGTCGAGTTTTATGACGGTTTTTCCTTGTTGTTTATTTGTCTTTGTCAAAAGTTTTAGGGAAGTAAAAGATCGATTGGTCCAACAAATAAATTGTTTTCTCCTTTAAGGGACGGTTCATGTTCCTGACACGATACTTGTCTATAAGACGTCAAAAATGAAACCATCCTTGTTCCATAAAATTCTTGTCTATAGTGCGGAATCATACGTAGGGTCCCTACCTCATATGACGATCTCAAGATTCACTGACTCACCGGACGGGACGGAAAGGTTTACTTACAGGTTTACAATTGTGTGACGTGACATATAATGGACCAAAAGTTACTGAAAAAAATTAAAACTTTTTCTACTGATTTCTTTGGGTCAATTGAACCGACATAAATGTCCAATATATTTCTGTTGAATTTCAACGACCTAGTGTAACATACTTGTATTGGATGGTCTTACAAACTCAACAAGGACATTTGGAATTGAGGAGGGGTATTGAGAATCTTTATAACTTTACGACGTCCTTCACTTCCCTCTGATTGTGATCCCCCTTATTTATTTTTGTTGTCGTCCATCATAAATAAGGCACGGGTAAAACACAAGTCAAGTAAGTCAAGTCAAGTCAGCGAGTCAGCACAGGTTGAGAAACGCTGGGGGACTTAGCGTCGTGTGGTCCGGAGGGACAGGTAGTGGTTGAGGGTCTCGAATGAGTTTGAGTGCAGGTAGCTCAGCCACTACGGTAGATCGGTAGAGTAGGAGACAACAGGGGAAGAGGAGGACGAGGGTTAGGGAGGGTCGTAGTCTCAGAAAAGGTTACTCAGTTGAGAAGCGTACTCCACAGGCTTCATGACCTCGAAGTCGAAATCGTAGTAAGGAAGGTTTCTTTAGGGTCCTGACTAGAAGTCTTACCTGACCAACCGAGAGGAACGTCAGGTTCCCTGGGAATTCTCAGAAGAGGTTGTGGTGTCAAGTTTTCGTCGTTAAGAAGCCACGAGTCGGAAGAAGTGCCAGGTTGAGAGTGTAGGTATGTGCTGGTGTCCTTTTTGGTATCGGAACTGATATGCCTGGAATCAGCCGTTTCATTACAGAGACGAAAACTTATATGACAGATCCAACCAGTATTGAAAAGAAGGTTCCTCATTCGCAGAAAATTAAAGTACCGACGTCAGTGGTAGACGTCACTAGAACCTCGGGTTTTTTTATTTCAGACTGTGACAAAGGTGACAAAGGGGTAGATAAAGGGTACTTCACTACCCTGGCCTACGGTACTAGAAACAAAAGACTTACAACTCAAAATCCGGTTGAAAAAGTGAGAGGAGAAAGTGAAAGTAGTTCTCCGAAAAATCAAGGAGAAGTGAAAGACGGTATTCCCACCACAGTAGACATATAGTCCAATGACTATACAGAGGGCCGTAAGAACTAAGGTCGAACACAAAGAAGGTCAGGTCGCAAAGAGTACTACATGAGACGTATCTTCAATTTATTCGTCCCACTGTTATATGTCGGAACTGAGTGAGGAAAAGGATAAACCTTGTTCAGACAACAAGGGACAGGTCAAGATTGATAACGAAGGACTGGACGTATATCCAAAGAGTTCTCCGTCCAGTCCACCAGACCATAAGGGTAGAGAAAGTCTTAAAAGGTGTCAACTAACACTAGGTGTGTCAGTTTCCGAAACCGTATCAGTTATTTCGTCTTCATCTACAAAAAGACCTTGAGAGAACGAAAAAGACACTAGGTCGCCTACAACCGTTAAACTAGAGACCAAGGAGACGGAAAAGCTTTTGGTCGAACTTGTAGTCCTTCAAGTGCCAAGTGCATAACGACTTCAGACCCAACCTCTTAAAACTGGGAATGAAATAATCGTACACTCTACTCACGTTAACACGCCATCAAACTCGTAAGAAACCGTAACGGAAAGAAATCCTGACCTTACTTTTGACTGGAAAAGGTCAGGACACCGGTGACGACTCAAAAGGTTTAAACGACTGTATAACTCACGTCGTGAAAGTGTCGTAGTAGAAAGTCCTAAACTTTATCGAGTTATCCTTAAGGTAGTGGAGGTGATCGAAACAAACCGCCCTACGAAAGATTCCGGGTGAACTGAAGTGTAAGGTCCTACAGACCGAGATCTACTCACTAGTGTGGTAGCACTAATAGACCCAGCACTTCTAGAAAAAAACATGTCAAGAAGACACATAAGAACGGTGGAGAAGAATTATAGAAGACGAAGACAATCCAGGTATGGTAAAGACAGGAAATAGCTCAGGTAGAAGCGTACTTTACAGGGGAACCATAGAGACTAAAACACAATCCACGACGGCAACATGAAAGATGAAAATTACATGATAGGGATTAAAACTTTGGTAGTATGTTCAGTCCGTAATACATTAAAAATGGTAATGTCACTACTCCTTTGGTTCAAAATCCACTAAACCATTACACCACTCCCCATGTCTTTCCCACTCGTGACTCGGTCCTAAGTTTGGTCATATATACGGACTGAGACTGGCGGTCTACTGACTCATCAGGAGGGTCTCTAGTGTACTGGGTGTTTCGGTTTTTATAAGTCATAGATCAGGAAATACCTTTTTCAAACGGTTGGGAACTAGATTGTTTCCCGGGTTCGTCGGTGTCGTAGTACAACAATTCATGATAATGTTGCCTTTCTTCTAAGACTCTACTAGGGTCTTATGAAGAGTTCTCCCTTGTAAGCTCGACTTGGATCTCCTCTTTAAATGACTCGGGTCTTTCTTCTCCAAAGGTCCGTTACCCGTGACGTTAGTGTGTCGGTGTGTACGTCCTTTGTCATATAATATCGGTCTCTTACGACTCTTTAAGTCCGTCAAATTGTACCACTTCCCACGTTCTACCCTTCCTCCTTCTCCCGTTGTCTCCTTCGACTATTTAATTGATTCTGATCATATTTTTCAAGTATGTCCTTCGTGTAGTTTCTCAATGTCATTGACTTGCGTTGACCCTTAGGAGGAACCAAAAACTCCTCCCTCTGCCGTTAGAGTGAACACAAAGTCTTCGAACTTAGATCTTCGGCCATCCTCTTTGTCAGACTCTATAATGTCCTTTTCAATTCGAAGGATGTGAGAGATATATAATACCCTTGAAGATTTTCGAGTTGAATTTGTAACTAAACTTTCGTAAGTGGGCTCTTTGTTACCGACGGAGACATGTCATGTGAACCGCTGTGACTCCTCCGCCGCCGTAACGTGTAATTTTGGAACACATATCGAACTTATAAAATCTTGTTCGTAAAGTCTAAAAATATTAACCTGTTCTTCTTACGGTTCGTAATAAGGGTTCCTTTAAAGACTGTCGGTTTACCTCACTTACTTTATAAATCTTACGAACTCAAAGAACTCAAGTAATTTTTATTTATCTCGATGTCCTTGTCGTAAGGACTATAGGTATTTGATGTAATAAAAGGGTGTGTCCGAGTCCTGATATACTTGTGTCACACTTTTTCGTCCATGATACAGGGGTTTTATCGTAGTTGTATAATTAGTTTAAAGGTGGATTATATTTTTCAACTTCAAATTTTGTATCAATATGCGACAGATGAAAAATCTCCTCCTGTCATTCCTCTATGCCTAGTGTCCATACGGAATATGGTTAGTCGGTGTGTTGACCCCCTTTTTTTTCGATATGAAGTAGTAAGAGTCAAAATTTTACTCCATCAGGTCAATTAAGGATTTGGTGAAGGTCGTAATTATAAGATAATAAGATTTACATGTGTCAACACACAGATTTTAATAGCAAAAGTTAAGGTGAAAAGAAGTTGTTATGTGTGACGTGTTCGATTTTTTTTTTTTTCATGTTCTCCCGTCTGTCAACTTTTCGTTCAGAAGAGAAAGTAGAGGGCGGAGGAGAGGGTGGAGACAGAGGATTAACGAAGGATTACTTTGAAAGAACTTATAAAAGGAGGGAGAAATAATTGTGTTTATCATTGAGTAGTGGTGTCAAGGTGGCAAAAAGTGTATTTGGTACCTCTAGTAAAGTAGTGATGTATGGTTTCTCGGAGGGAAAAAATTTACTGGTGCACCATAAAAATTTTTGAATAAAATCTTTTAAGGTTTGTATGTGTTTTCATCTCTTTTTTATGTTACTTGGAGGTTCATAGGTGACAAACGTACGAATCAGTGAGTTAGTACAGGTTGAGAAACGTTGGGGTACCTGATGTCAGGTAGTCCGATGAGACAGGTACCCTGAAAGGTCCGTTCTTATTACTTCACCCAAAGGTAAAGGAAGAGGTTCCCTAGAAGGACTGAGTCCCTGTCTTAGACGCAGAGGACGTAACCGTCCACCTAAGAAGTGGGACTCGGTGTTGGGCCCTTCGTTATATTATTTATGACTACTATTTTAAATGTGTTTGTTTTCGAAAACCCCCCTAGAAGTCATTACAAATTCTTACATTTTCCTAAGACTCTAAATTTTTTTTTTTTCGAACTCTTGACTACCTTTCCGATCCTCTCAAAGGTCCAGTGCTACCATTTATTGTTCATACCTCCTACATCCCGAAATTTTTTTATATGGTGTTGTAGTGATAATATGGGTCGTTTTAATTATTAAATAATATTAGTAGATTACTTGTCCGGTATAAGTTGATAAAGGTTAACGAAGTTTTTACGATAAAATGTTGACCGAATAAATTTACTTCTGGGTTTGATCCAAGTATGTGACGTAAACAGAAGATCCAGACGTGTCTTGACAAGTTGAAGTCGAAGAAATCGTAATCACCAACCCCGTGTCTGAACCTACTGAACTCTACGACTTATCAGACGGAACCTTTGCTTGTCTCTAGTACGACAGCAAAAACTCTGACGTGGGTTCATGACGTAAAACCTGGGAAAACAACTGATACTCCAGATTAGGTAAAGAAGATTCCTTAAGAACGGGTGTCATCATTTATATTGCCAGTGACTCAATTTCAGTGGGTAAGGTCCGGTAAATCAAGTGACTAAGGATTTTACGACTACAAGTGAGAACGGTAGAGGACGAACTGGTGAAGGTTTAAATAGAACTAAGTACCTGGATTGCGACGTCCAAGGATACGTTATGACAAGAAGTGGTTGTAGTCTGAAATGAAAGTGGTGGTCTGTGTAGATGTTGACCCGCAACAAAGGTGAAAGTGAGTCGGAGAAGTAGAGAAGACCTCCATAACGAGACGAGAAGAGATCATCGTATAACTCGTGGATGACTGGACCCCTCAAACAGAAAGTCACAGTATAGGTAAACGGAAAAGTATGCCAAGTACCCCAAGAATTCCGTTCTTACGACTTCACCAAACGGTAAGGGAAGAGTCCACCTGGTGCAAAACAGTCTTGAGAGATGGTATTGACCAGGTAGAACCCACCGGGATGCACCGTACCGAGTATCAAAGTAACTCAGTCTGTTCCTACACTAGATACACTAATTAAACCAATTAAAAGACACTAACACCGAAAGTAAGACAGACGGGAGACTACCTACTCCTATTCTCCGAACACCTTCGGAGGAACACCCTTTCCGACCGACACTGATTTTGACCCAGAACGAGACGAGACCACCCGTTCCGGTGCCAGTCATGTAGAAATTGGATTAAAAGACGACTACCCACCCCCACACAAGGGAGGGATGTCACCGGAATGTACATTCTATCGTCTCATCCTGTCCGCGGTAGAAGAGGACGCTCTTGTGGTTCTAGGTGTTGATCGACGACTTATTGGTAGCTGTCCTCTTACAACCTAGGGTGGTTTTTTTCTATGAGCCGTAGGTTCCCGTTTCCTCTTCGGGGTTGTTCTACCATCCTCCCCGTTTTCTCGTAAATCATGAAGTAATATTTTCAAAAATTTGTATGTTGAGTCAAGTTTCTTAATATGCCATTGGTGAATACACGGGTGGTGATTCTAAGATGGTCATTAAAATGTTTAAAATAGAGTATAGAAAAACTGTATTTAGAAATTAGAGTCAGAAGAACGAAAAACAGTAACATTTCATAGAGTCCGAGCGCAATTCATAAAGAACAAGGTCTAGACTTAAGTCGATAAAGAGATTCTTCGGAACCGAGGAAAATCACCCTTTACTATAAGTCTCTGGAGCTAAACTCATTACCGACGGTGACACAACAGTGACAAGGAATCACAGTGACAGTGAAAAAGTTATTGTTCTGTCCTTTATACATAATAATCTCTTTTTTTTTTGTTTTTCTTATTATTAACTTTTCTTTTTATTCAATGCCCAGTATACTTATAAAGGTAAAGTATAAATTTCGGAGTCAAGTCAACGAGTCTGTACAGGTTGAGAAGCGTTGAGGTACCTGACGTCGTGTGGTCCGAAGGAACAGGTAGTGGTTGACGGTTTCGAATGAGTTTGAGTTCAGGTAGTTCAACCACTACGGTAGGTTGGTAGAGTGGGAGACGACAGGGACAGAGGAGGACGGAAGTTAAAAAGGGTCGTAGTCCCAGAAAAGGTTACTCAGTCAAGAAGCGTAGTCCACCGGTTTTATAACCTTAAAGTTCAAGTCGTAGTCAGGAAGGTTACTGATAACTTCTAACTAAAGGAAATCCTAATTGACCAACCTAGAGGGACGTCAGGTTCCCTGAGAGTTCTCAGAAGAGGTTGTGGTGTCAAGTTTTCGTAGTTAAGAAACCGCAAGTCGAAAGAAATATCAGGTTGAGAGTGTAGGTATGTACTGATGACCTTTTTGGTGTCAACCGTTCCATTACAGAGACCAAAAATTATACGACAGATCCAACCAGTATCGAAAAGAAGGTTCCACGTTCGTAGAAAATTAAAGTACCGACGTCAGTTGTAGACGTTACTAAAACCTCAGGTTTTTTTATTTAAAACTTCGGGGGGTTTTAATTTCGGAGATTCGAAAAATTTCTCGAAGGGTTCACCACGATCACCATTTCTTGAGTGGACGGTTACTGGATTCTCTGTACCCAAATTAGAGACCCAGTCCTTCTAGGGGACCTCCTCCTTTACCGTTGGGTGAGGTCATAGAAACAGACCCTTTAGGGTGCCTGTCTCCTCGGACCATCCGTGGTCAAGTACCCCAGCGCTTCTCAGTCTGTACTGACTAAAATTGAAGAACATAAAATACGACTTTTATTATTCTATTAATAGATAAACTCAACAGGATATTATCAAAGTTTAATTGTCATGGTAATTGGTATTTTGTTGATTCATGTTAAATTCTAAAGAGACTTCAGTGTACTTTCTAAATAAAAAGACATTTTACTACGGTGATTTAACCATTCTGTCAGTTCAAGCAAATAGGGACAGTGAGATGTGACACAAGGCGACACTCCGTACCTTGGGTGCGTGTGACCTTACATGTCCGGTGGTCCCACGTCGCACTGCCGACTGGGTGTGTTCCGAACTTGGGTGTGTGGACGATTCTACGTGCAAGGGTAGAGGGGTCTTTCAAGGTACACGGAGAAAGGACAGATATAGGGACTGAGTTTCTGTCAGTGACAACACTTAATATGATAGTGTCTGTCGAAACAAACAAGACCAGGAAGTGCATTTACTATAGAGTGTCCTCGGTGACCTCTTAAAATATCATATGACTACATGGTATTAAATAAATTGGTCGAGAGAACTATCTGTAAAACCCGAAAAGGTCAAAGACAACAATGTTGTTACGATGTCCCGAAGGGACCACCCGAGTCACCATTTCATAAGTGGACGGTTACGTTCTCTGCGCCCAGGACCTAGGACTAGACCCTGATAGGGTGTGCGACGTCTCATTGATTCGGGCACGTGGTCCTGATGACTCGGACACAAGACCTCAGACCTCGGCGTTGATACCTTCCGGTACGCGGGACCTTGGCCACGAGGAGTTGTTCTCTTCGGTGGCGTCACTCTTCGGGCACGGGGTGTATTGGGGATGAACGGTGTTGATTTCCTCTCGGTCACGTCGTTGCTTGTGGGTCGTGTCAGTATTTGTTTATTTTAGTAAAAATTTTACGATGTTACTTATCGGGATATGTCCTTGGTAAAAGGTATACACTTATGTGTCCACCTTAAGTATGTGAGGAGATGAAAGTAAGTTACTTATAAGTGAATTATGGATGAACCACGGGTAGTGACTCCGTGACACCCATCTCGTTACTCGTTTTGTTTCTGGGACGAAGACACCTTGTATGTTAGACTATCCAATTAGACCCCTCTTGACATCACAGAAGATGAGGCACTGATTCCACATCGAAAGGTGTATGTGTCGAGGAAGTTCAGCGAGGAACATACCGAACTTAGTCTATCGTCTTGACTTTCCAGGCTCGGGTCAGGTTCTGACGTCACTTTAATAGAGTACGAAAGAAGATCGTTAAATACCAGAAAATTTACACATATGAAGGATAGATATTACCTTTAATAGGACTATCACTTCTTATGTTAAAATATAAAAAGATCTACTGACCAACAAGGATGTAAGACAAGACAACTAAACAGATAGATGAGTACTAGATCAAGTTATCAAAATATATATATATAAAAAATTAAACCGACGTGGTCCAGACTCAATCCCGTGTATTCTAGAAGTTAGAAGTGATGTCGTACACCCTAGAATATGAAGGTCGTATATCCTAGGTAAAGGGACTGGACGTTACGTCCTCTCTGGACCCAAACTAGGGACCCAACCCTTCTAGGAGACTTTTTCCCGTATCGTTGGATGAGACCATAAGACCGGACTTCTTAAGGTACCTGTCTCCTTGGACCGTCCGATGTCAGGTACCCCAGTGTTTCTCAGTCTGTACTGACTCGTTGAAAGTGAAAGGGACTGCACCCAGGGGGACACGACCCTCGAGCCTCAGAATCGGTATGTGGTAGTCCCTTCAGGATCGTAAGATAAATTGATAATATTGAAACGTTAAACCAATTTACCTGATCTGTAGTGGTGAGAGTTTGAAATGAAAAAAAAAAAAAGGTCTTAAAATGACCGATAAGGAGATACAAAGGAATAGGTAAACTTGAAATCTTTAACGAGAACACCAAATTTCTTTTGACGATCATTAAAGATTTTTTTAGTTCAGGATAAATATCTAATTGAGTGGTTCTTAAATGTAGAATACCATAACTTGGAAGGATGAATTCTTATAAATAAGTTTAGGAGAGTTATTGTGAAAATAAAAGAAACGTGTCTAGGACGGGTAAAGATTTCCAATAAGAAAGGACAATAACTATATTGAGATAGGATAACGAATCCGAAGGATTCACCGAGTCAAGTCAAGTCAGCGAGTCAGCACAGGCTGAGAAACGCTGGGGTACTTACCGTCGTTCGGTCCCGAGGGACAGGTAGTGGTTGAGGACCTCAAGTGAGTCTGAGTATAGGTAGCTCAGTCGCTACGGTAGGTCGGTAGAGTAGGAGACAGTAGGGGAAGAGGAGGACGGGGGTTAGGGAGGGTCGTAGTCTCAGAAAAGGTCACTCAGTCGAGAAGCGTACTTCACCGGTTTCATGATCTCAAAGTTGAAGTCGTAGTAAGGAAGGTTTCTTTAGGGTCCCGACTGGAGGAAGTCTTACCTGACCAACCTAGAGGAACGTCAGGTTCCCTGAGAGTTCCTAGAAGAGGTTGTGGTGTCAAGTTTTAGTAGTTAAGAAACCGCACTACGTCCTCTACATCCAAGTTAGGGATCCAGTTCTTCTAAGAGACCTCTTCCCTTACCGTTAGGTGAGGTCATAAGAACGGACCTCTTAGGATACCTGTCTCCTCGGACCGCCCGATGTCGGGTACCGTAGTGTTTTCTCAGCCTGTACTGACTCACTCGTACGTATAAATAACGAATGATAAAAAATTTTTCAGTTTGAAAATGGCCAACCAATGATGATTTTATTATAATTAAGGTGTGTATTTGTGTTAATATCCTGATTCTTCTTTAAAAATTTTTTTTCTTTCTTTAAAAATGAAATGTGATTAATGACATTTGGTACTACCAAGTAAGTTAACGGCATAGAACGGGTCGATTTGATATGACGGGTCTATCTCTGTACTTGTCTACCTGTCCTTTCTGTGCGGAATGTCGCCCAAGTCTCCTCGTTATTCGTCCCCGTCCGTCCAGTGTTGACAAGAAAACGTTAACACTGATGTATACACACTTAAAATTGAATAGTAAGAATGTTTTTACTCTTGTTGTTGTTGTTTTTTTGGCCCGGTCTATATGTGTCACGTGGTCCTTGTTTTGTTTGTAAATTGATATGTTTTCAATTCTACCTTTCTATTAAAAATTTTTCTTTTGTCAAAGTGTGTTAAAGTGTATGATACAAAGTGGTTCAAAATACAAGGACTGACTTGATTTAAATTGACAAGTTGAAAGTAAAATGATGTCGAATGTGAAATAAATGAGATAAATCCTTCTAGTCCCTCAATAGTGATCTTTAGTGGCTCCTTTTGCTCCGTCGTTGAAGTGACTCTGTCTTGAGAGTCGATTCTTAGGAAATGAACTTCTGTTAGGTTACGAAATTTTGAGTCTTATTTGTCTTCATTTACACCTCTCTTCCCCAAGTGATGTCTGGGTTCTACAAAATTAATGAGGTTTAGATATCTTTTACTCATATTTATTTAGAATGTATTAGTTTGTAGATGAGATTCTCAGTATTCTTTGACTATTGTGTCCAACAGAATACTCCTTTCTTTGACTCATGGACCCCCTATTCATGTCTTCCTACTCAAAGTGACATAGGGTGAATGCGGAAGACTTAAAACTTGGTACATTTATATGATGGAATAAGTTTTATTTAAATTGAATTCTCGAGGAATTTGTAATATTTTACTGGTTTACTTCTCGGTGAGACTTAGAAGATGTTTGGTGTAAATTTCCGTAACAGTAATATGTGAGTTTAAAGGATGTATACTATTAACCGAGATATTTACGTAGAATTTTACATTACAGTCCTTTTTAGATAAAGACATACTTGAATATACATAAGAAAATAGTCAGTAATTTTTCGGTAATGAGGATGGTGGAAGAGAAAAAAAAAATTCGATCGGGTATTTTCTCGACCTAAATCGTCGGTTGACGGGTAAGAACCTTGTAGAGAAGGTCTCTAGAAAAAAAAAAATAAATGATCTGATGACTAAACAATATTTTCCTATATTGAGTCCCTGTTGGTCTACTTTCTCTGTCGTATGCCATTCGATACCCTTTTCCCGTGTTCGAAGGTGTAGTCAGACCTTCAAAAGACTCGGGAGAGAAAACCCCACAAATACCTCCGACGCAATGTATCTGTACTACCTCACTTAGTGACCGACGACCACTGACTTGAGTGAGAGGTCGTAGAGAGGAGGGGTTTCTACTCCAGTCTCTAAAAAGAATCAAAAATTGACGGGACAAAATGTATGAAAAATTAAATTTTTTTAATGAAAAAACCAGTGTAAGTCCTAGAGTCAAGGGGTTGCTCCCTGACTTGGGTACGGGGGACGTCATCTTCGAGTTCAGAATTGACGACCTGGTGGTCCCTTCAGAGACAAGGTATATAAAAATTCCTTTCAAGAGAATTTAGATTTCTTAAGAGAATTTGGGTTTCGTTTAGTTTTAATATTTAATTAGAACTGTAAGAAAAAAGTTGGTAGTTTTTTTCCGGTTCAGTTTTTAATGAGACGGGTTGAAACCTTTTAGTAGTAAGGATTTGTTGATTAGACCGGTGTAAACATGTCACGGAGATTTTGCAAATGAAATTGTTAGACTAGGATTTACACAGAGAGTCTGAAGTTTCGTAGATTTCTTACTTTACCGGAGGTTTGTGGGTGGGTTACTTCATACATCTTTTGTTTCAGAAAAATAAGTACTTTAGTATTACTTAATAGTGAGTAAACGATAAATTTTGTCTGTTGAGATTTTGATTTAAAAAATTCTCTTTTGAATTTTTTTAATGATGTAAGAATTTTGATCATAAATTTTTTGACTTCATGTACATTGTTTTAATTGGTAAAATTTCACTTGTAAATCCACCGTAAATCATATAAATGTTACAACACTTTGGTACTGGAGATCGAGATTTTGTAAGAACAGTGGGGTTTTATTTTGGAGCATTCATAATTGTCGTATTTGTAATTGTAGTGGTTGAGTTACCTGTACTCACACTCGTTCAAGGTCCTCAACCACTACCTGTCCTTTCGGACCGTACGACGTCAGGTACCCCGGTGTTTCTCAGTCTGTATTGACTCACTGACTTGACTTGACTTCGTAATTGTTCAATGAGAAATGAGGTCTGGGGTTTGGAAGTCGAAGACAATTGGTAGTTAGACGAAAGACGTAGATACCTAAACGGATAAAACGTATAAAGTATATTTACCGTAGTATGTTATACACTAGTCTCCAGACCGAAGTAAATGAATCCCACTAAGACTCCAAGTAGGAGTTGCATCGTTCATAGTCATGAAGTAAGGAAAGGCATCAATGATTGTCAGGTAACATACGTATGTGATGATGACTTAATAGGTAAGTGACTACCTGTAAACCAACAAAGACGGAAGCCGATAGCACTTATCACAACTTGTAGACACATCTTTATAAACTCTTGGACAAAAGTCATAAAACCCACATATGATCTTCACCTTAACGTCCCAGTTTGTATTAAAACAAATCGAAAGTTCTTGGTGGTTTGACAAAGGTATCACTGACTTGATAAATTGTAAAGGTAGTTGTTATATGTCCATAGGTTAAATAAGTGTAGGAGTAATTGTAAACGATAAAAGGTAAAAAATTTCACCCTACTCCACCGTTTGATCAAAATTCTTCCAGGACTTCTCAACTGAGTAACCTTTTCTGAGCCTACGACCCTCCCTAACCCCCGTCCTCCTCTTCCCCTGCTGTCTCCTACTCTACCGACCTACCGTAGTGACTGAGCTACCTGTACTCAGACTCACTTAAGGTCCTCAACCACTACCTGTCCCTCCGGACCGCACGACGCCAAGTGCCCCAGCGTCTCTCAGCCTGTGTTGACTCGCTGACTTGACTCGACTTGATGATGGATTGAAGACTTCCTTCCGTCTTGTGGACCGGTCATTCTCACCCTTCGCCATTTGAGTGAAGGTGGTGGCGGGGGGTTCTTTTGGGAGTTGGTTGGTGTGAGAAAGGGGGTCCTTTATTCATTTCTTCCTAACCCGCAGTCCTCTTACTGTTCTGTTCCGTGTCTGACCCTCTATTGTAGACGTTTTCTGAATAAACTATTTCTTGGATACGTTTTATGTTTCTTGAGAATTTTATTCCTTTTCTCGTTGGATTAATTTTTTACACATTTTCTGGACTTGTCAGTAGAGTGGTTCCTTCTATGTGTCTGTTCTTTATTTTGTATACTTTCTACGAATTGGAGTAGACAGTGATCCTTTGACGTTTAATTTTTTTTTTTTTTAATCTATGGTACTGGGTGGTTAATCTTCTCGGTTTTAGGTCTTGTCACTTTTGTGGTTTCCGACCACTCTTACCGCTCGTTTTTTGGCCTTAAGAGTAAGTTACGACCACCCTTACGTTTGACACGTCGGTGAGACCTTCTGTCAAACCACCAAAGAAATTTTTGAATCATATGAGAATGGTTTCCTAAGTGGTTAGTACGAGGAAACACAGAAAGGTTTCCCCGACTTTTGAACACTTGTGTTCCAACATTCATGCACCCCCGTCTCCCACATACCCATGCGACATGAAAGGTAAACTGAAACGACACTTGGATTTGGACGAAATTTTTTACTTCAGATAATCTTTTTCATACTCTCTGAAGGGACCGTCGGGTCACCAGTTGTGAGGTACGGAGGTGACGTCCCCGTGTCCAGACTGGGGACCAGTCCCTCGATTCTCCGTTGTGCGACGTGTCACGCAGCCACGACGGGACTGTCATGGAGGGGGGGGGGTGTTTTTTTAGTCACAATTTTATAAAAAGTACCATAATCTATGTAAAATTTTACGATAACGACCTAAGGAAATTTCATGGTCAATTTCGAGTTGGACTTGAGTGTCTTGATAATCATTGTCAGCATTGTTTATAAAGATAGCATTAAGTCTTACAGAGTTCACGATACGTACGTTTATATTAGATTGCATGTAGAGTGTTACTGGGTTCCTTACTCTACTACAATCACCTGTATAAAGATAAAATGTGAACTTGCTTGACACCATTAAGTCTGTACTTGATGTCTGCACTGAGATTTTGGTACAAGAAAGGAGGTGTGGGTTGAGGCAGACTGACGGTGTCGCGATAGGTGGTAATCGCATGTAAGTACTTTCAAGCCGTTCAGACGTCGACTTATTCCCCGTTTGATGTGAACGACGTCAAAGTCAAGATCTCGTTCACCAAATTCACACGTTTTGTTCGAGTTATATGTGTCCTTGTTAGTGTTGTGAGTTTTAGTCGTTTTTATAGTGGAAGGAGAGGTGAGAAAACCCATTGACCTTCGGTTGTCTACAACTATTGGCCAAAGACCAGACACTCGGACGTAATATGTCGTCGTCCACACGGTTCCAAGTAAGCTACGGTTCCGTCGGACCGGGTCCTCAGGCGGTCTAGGTGTGTGAATGGAGTTCTTCCCCTTCCCCAATGGACCCGGCGAAACGTTCGATTGTTTATGACCGTAAATCAGTGAAGGTGATCTCCTTCCATCGATACGTTCCATAGAAACGTTTTCACTGTTTGTCTGTTTCCCTTTATTTTTCTGTTTCCCGTCTGTATTGAGGAGTAAGTGAGCGTCGTGACTATTTCTTGGCTTCAAAATAGGATCGGGTAATTTTCCTCCCTGTCTCCCTTCGTCCGATCAGTGTATTCCCATTCGTCGTTTGAGTCGTCAACACCCTCTAATCTCAGAACCGTCACCCTTCACCCGGGTTTTATCTACGTAATTTGTGCTGCTCCACTCGCAAGACTGGTCGTGTATAAAAATCATTAACGTGTAAATATTGAAAGTGCACAGGTCAAGTTTTAATCAGATCGATAGTCAGAGAACTTTCCGGTTATTTTACTAGGGATAGGGTGTTAGTGGGAGTGTTTATTTATTTTTTATTACGTCAGTTTCCGGTCGTGGTTAAGACGCGACGTGACCTACCTTGGGATGTTGGGTAGAACTATCAATGTCGACAGTGTGAGGGGAAGTGAGTGGGATGTGGGTGCGGAGGTCCGTTTTCCTTGAACGAAGTGTGAGAGACGAACTAAACACCCACCCTCATTCCCCCACCGTCAGGTCTCTTTCGTCCTTCCCTTTGCACCGTCTCTAAGGACTGACAGAGGGTTATAGAGAAAGGTCGAAGTAGGAACCCTTCGATGTGTTCCTAGGTAAACGATTGATTGGTCTACCTCAGTTCAAGGGTTCTTTCTGATTTGAAGTGGTGTGGAACAAAGTCGAGTGTTTCCAGAGACGACCATAAAAGATGACGACAGTTTAATGATATAATGGTTCCGACTAAAATAGATAGAGACAACCTGTAGTTAATTGTTCAAATCTAATGACATTTTTGAGTCTTTTGTACATTTTTAAGTCTTTTGTTCTGACCGTATCCTTTGACATTATCGAGAATTCAACAGAATTAACAGTCAGTAACGTTTATATTGACTTAAATTTACTTGATTCCAAAACGAGTTTTAAGAGGTTCGGTCCGAAGTCATTATACACTTGGCACTTGAAGGACTACAAGTTCGACCAAAATCTTTTCCGTCTCCTTGGTCTCTAGTTTCACGGTTGTAGGCGACCTAGTGTCTTTTTCGTTCTCTCAAGGTCTTTTTGTAGATAAAGACGAAATAACTGATACGGTTTCGGAAACTGACACACCTAGTGTTAGTTGACACCTTTTAAGACTTTCTCTACCCTTATGGTCTGGTGGACTGGACGGAGAACTCTTTGGACATACGTCCACTCCTTCGTTGTCAATCTTGACCTGTACCTTGTTGTCTGAACAAGGTTTATCCTTTTCCTCACTCAGTTCCGACATATAACAGTGGGACGAATAAATTGAAGATACGTCTCATGTAGTACTCTTTGCGACCCGACCTTCTTCGTGTTCGACCTTAGTTCTTACGGCCCTCTTTATAGTTATTGGAGTCTATACGTCTACTGTGGTGGGAATACCGTCTTTCACTTCTCCTCGATTTTTCGGAGAACTACTTTCGTTTTCTCCTCTCACTTTTTCAACCGAATTTCGAGTTGTAAGTCTTTTGCTTCTAGTACCGTAGACCAGGGTAGTGAAGTACCCTTTATCTACCCCTTTGTCACCTTTGTCACAGTCTGAAATAAAAAACCCGAGGTTTTAGTGACGTCTACCGCTGACGTCGGTACTTTAATTTTCTGCGAATGAGGAACCTTCCCTTCAATACTGGTTGGATCTATCTCATAAGTTTAGTTTTCGTCTCTATAATGAAACGGTTGTTTCCAGGTAGATCAGTTCCGATACCAAAAAGGTCACCAGTACATACCCACACTCTCAACCTGACAATTCTTTCGACTCGCGACTTCTTAACTACGAAAACTTGACACCACAACCTCTTCTGAGAACTCTCAGGGAACCTGACGTTCCCCTAGGTTGGTCAGGTAGGATTTCCTCTAGTCAGGACCCTAAAGAAACCTTCCTTACTACGATTTCGACTTTGAGGTCATGAAACCGGTGGAGTACGCTTCTCGACTGAGTAACCTTTTCTGAGACTACGACCCTCCCTAACCCCCGTCCTCCTCTTCCCCTACTGTCTCCTACTCTACCGACCTACCGTAGTGGCTGAGTTACCTGTACTCAAACTCACTTGAGGTCCTTAACCACTACCTGTCCCTCCGGATCGCACGACGTTAAGTACCCAAGCGTTTCTCAGTCTGTGCTGATTCGTTGACTTGACTTGACTTCCAAAACGAGAGTGGGTCTTCGAGTCCGGAACAAGAGGTCGTGACTTTTTTTGAGGACGTATTAAAAGTTATAAAGGTTGTTTTCAAATTGGACAAGAAAGGGAAGACATCGTCGAAAATTTTTGTATTCATGAGTATAAAATTTTATACATAAAAATGATTATTATTATAGTTTTAACGACTGTCACATATTTAGATTAATTGTTTTTTAGTTATACATTCAGATTGGGTAACAAACTCTAGGATAGGTAGTTGTGTTTACTGATGGTACAGTGTGGGACATTATCTAGTGATCGACTTGTGTCCTATCTCTTCCTTATGGTCATATTTTTATATTCAAATGTTCCTTGTATCCGTATAGAGACGTCTAAATAAAGTTTTAATAAAGATGGACCTGAAGGGACCACCAGGTCACCAATCCTTAGGTGGACGGTTACGTCCCCTGTGCCCAAACTAGAGACCAGGTCCTTCTACGGTGTACTGTGTCCCGTTGATTCGGGTACGTGGTGTTGGTGACTCGGACGCGAGATCTCAGGTGCGAGGTGTTCTCTACGGGCCCGTGGCGTTCGTCTCTCGTCGGGGGCGAGTGACGTCGCTCTCTTTCGGGTGTGTTTCGTTGCCCCTGAGTCTCGTCAGTGTTTATTTATTCAAATTTTTTAATAGAGATAGTCTAAACGTGTAACGTAAGTCGACTACTTTTAGACATACATTGTACAACAGGGGTGTGAAGTTTTCGAGTATAAGTTTAATTATAGCTTCCACATTTGTGAGATTCATAAGTCATTCGGTGACGAAACAAAAATGTTTTGGAGATAGAAAATTACCCACTATGGAGTTCTCAAAACTTTTGTTTTGACAACATAAACGAAAGTGATATAAAATTTATAAGTCTTCATTTGATGGTACTGACAATTATCGTTTTTCTTTTTATACTACTTACTATTATTTTTTACTATTTAGTTCAAGGTAGAATTGAAAAATAATCACCCTTACTTTCCAATGAGTATAGAAGTTACAATATATGACTTTCTGTGAACGTCTTTCATAGGACTTTAGATGACTGAAAGTAGTGAATCTTTATTTTAATGAGATTTTATTACTTTCTTTGGTCATCAAAAATTTTTAAAGGGTTTGTAGTACGGTATATTCGTTCAAAACACAATAAAGCATTTTGTATTACGTCAATGTAGAGTAACACGTAAAATTATACGTAACCATAGTTTGATACATAAACAACTGTTTAGTACCAAAAGAATCCGTTAATGAATTTTGATACACTTAATAGACCATTTACTTTCTTTCCATCTTTATATATGACTGTAAGTGACTCAGTAATTTTTTGAGAGAGAACTCTTACCCACACAGTCTGAGGACAGGTCCGCGACCCGGTGTGGCACTCACTCTCTCTCCTCTGTCGACGAGAGTCCCGGAGACACAATTCCCGCCCTCGACACATTTCCCCTCGTACCATTGTAATCTGTCGTTCTCCACGATCCTTCTTCTCCTGTCTCACACCACACTGGCGTACGCTGAGCCTCTCGACGCAATTTCCCTCGGTCCCTTCTGGAGAGACTCTTTTTGGTTACTTGACTAGATTTCACTAAGTAGAAAAAATGAATTTTATAAATAGTGTACGGTGGAGTCTTACCACCTCTTCCGTTACCGTGGGGTGAGGTCATGAGAACGGACCTTATAGAGTACCTGCCTCCTCGGACCACCCGACGTCAGACACCTTAGTGATTTTCACCTGTGCTGACTCGCTGAAGTGAAAGTGAAAAGTGAAGGGAGTAACCTCTTCCTTTACCGTCGGGTGAGGTCACAAGAACGGACCTCTTAGGGTCCCTGTCCCCTCGGACCACCCGACGACAGAGACCCCAGTGTGTCTCAGCCTGTGCTTACTTCGCTGAATCGAATCGTCGTCTGGAGTCTTACCATTTCTCTAATAAAATTAAAGATTTCTGCTAATGTCGATCGGTACTTAACCCGTCTCCGGGTCTCCCAGAAGAGCCCCTTCACATTCGTCGTAGTTCGTCGATCGACCATCTCCTAGGTTTCTATCCTCTGATTAGGACTGAATAAGGACCTTCCTGATTGAGTGTGCGGACACGATTCTATGTATTATGAGTATTAGAGTCTCCGTTTAGGTTCTAAAGGATTTCCGTCAAATAAAATTCAGAAAATGGACGTTCTAATTTTTCTTTTCCTTATTACTAACTTATTCCGGGGTTTTGTTATGAATCTTTCTTAATACATAAAAAAGATCAAATAAAATTTCTTAACCACTGAGGAGGTTCTTGTACCGTTCACAATGAGTTTCAGGTTTCTTTTACGAAGAGCGACGGATACGGACAGGTAATCCTGTCTGAAACGACGGAAGAACCATGGTAACATGCTCTGTAGAAGTCCTGTAAGAAACTTGGGTTTGTACTGATATGGGAAACGAGACTTCTTCCCTATTCTCTCGTGTAAAGTTTAAGTCGAATCAAGAAACCGGAGTCCCACTCTTCGGTGCGACAGTAAATTGGACGTCTTTCGGTGTTGCAGACGCCTCGACCATCGTTTCGTTTTGACCATCGGAAGGAAGAAGGGTACACCAGAAGTGTGACACCTTGGTGGATGGTAAGAAGGTCAAGTCCTAGGAAGTCCGTAGGATCCAAGTTCAGTCTTTGGATCTTCAGTGGTCTCGGTTGAAGAGGCAGAGGCAGTGGCGAGTGTAGACTGGACAGTGATCCAGACCCCAGAAGGAGAGATGTAGAGACTTGAGACAGGTGGTAAGAGTCGAGGAGATTCAACTGAGGTCCGGAAATGAACCTGTCATGATATCATTGACGGATTGAGTAGAGGGTTGTACACATGAGAAGGACAGGTTAGACGAGGGAGAAGACGTCAGGTTTAGTAGAAAATTTTGTTTTAGATCAGTTCGAAGGGTGGATGGGGACGAGAATAATTTGGGGAAGTTTACGGAAGGTAATGAAAATTTTAATGTTGATATTAGTCTTTCCACTTTGATATCTACTTTGTCCTAACTGGTTCATGACTACTTTCGATCCATTCATGTGGCTCACAGAGAGAAGACACATATAAACTTTAAAAGGTGTTATTTCAATTTTTTATTAATTGTTGGATTTTTTTTTCTTTTTTCTTTGTTTCTGTCTGGTACCGACTGTTTCTAAGGTACCAAACCGGGGAGCTAGAGTGAAGTGGGAACACGAGACGTGGAGACTTCGTGACCGAATTGAAACAAGAAGTTGACGAGGTACCCGGGAGAGTGATGTCTCACGAGAGTGTACGAAGAGGGAGTTAGACCTTACGGGAGTAGTTGAGGTTGAGTTTCTATTCCCATTGGAAGGATTCAGTAGGGACGGGTGGTAAGGGCATAGTTCCGGAAAACAGTTTACCACGGGCGATTGACTACAGGAAAAGGATCTGTTACTGTGGTTCAGACGCAAGTTTGTAAAGACTTGCACTGACTGATATATAAAGTAATCTCACCTCAGGTATAAAGACGAATAGTTCACCTGTGATTCGTAAGACATGTCGTGGACCGTCCCTCGGTCGTAAAATTTTCACCAACAACTTACTAATGATAGATTCTGATGGTCCCCTTAACAAAAGTTTAAGAATATTATTTTGTGTATTATTTAAATTTTCTTTTAACAAACAATAAAATCAGAGTTAAAGGACGTTCAACGATGTGTCTTTAGTAAGAAGAAATAAGGGAAAATCTCTCAGAAAGGAAACTCTATCACCTCATGAGTTGTAAGGACACTACCTTCATAGTGCTAATGGTTGGTTTTTATTGTCGTATTTAGGTGTGGGACCAGGACAGAGTAAGAAGAAATTACCGACGAAGAGGAGAAGGGAGGGCGTTTAGTCGTAGTTTCCTGACCTTCTGTGAACCCCTATTTCAGGGACGGTTTAGGGTCCTTGAAGGAAAGTTAAGGGCGAGGTCTACCGTCCGGTCACCTGAAGATGGTCCCTACGGAGTCGTCTCCGGGGTCCCGAAGAGAGGTAAGACGAAGGGAACACTAGTGGTGTTCGTCAGGACGTTGCATAAGGTCTGTGGTAGTGTCCCGGTAAGTGAAACATAGGACGTCATTTAACTGTGATTTTCTCGAATAGAAAAATAAAATAGTTTTGAAGAGCCACTGTCCGTATTTCGTCTTCGACCTTTAATTTAGACTAACTTTACTGTAACAAATAGTAAGTCACATTGTTAAGTACATTGATCTTTCACTGTAGGCCTTGTAAGTAAGTCATAAAGAATCTTGCAGTAATTCTGGGATTCTTTGTTTGCCGGTCGTTCCTCTGATTTAAATAGTTTTATAGAAGATTGGTTTTTTGGTGTACTTCGTGAACCGTACCCGAAGTACTTAATAAGTCTGTAGTAATTAGGTTCAAATATTGACTCCTCGGTTCATTTTCAATTGAAAATAAGATACGGGACGATTCATTTAGTTGTCATCTCAATTTTGTTTTGTCTTATTTTTGTCACTTGTGGGAGTTCGTGAACAAGTATCCTTTTATTAGACACAATTGATGTCAAGCGAGAACGGTCCATTTCGGTTTGTCCCTCCTGGGGGGGTGGGGCGGTCCTTTATGAGATTACGACATATTTATACATGGACACTTAGTTCTTTCGGGGTACTATACAACAAGGTTGACTATTGACCGTAGTAATGACCGTCTATTCGGACTTAACGTCTCTTCCGCTACCGTGGGGTGAGGTCATGAGAACGGACCTTTCAGGGTACCTGCCTCCTCGGACCATCCGATGTCAGGTACCCCAGCGTGTCTCAGCCTGTGCTGACTTCGCTGAATCGTCGTTCGGACTTAATTCTTCCAAGAAGAATTCCTTTTTAAATTTTTTTTCTCCAGGATGATATGAAAATTTAGTATAAAAATTTGTATTTTAACCGGTGATTGTGGTCTCGTCCTTTCATTTGTTTAAAATTTTAAGGAAAATTCCTTAAAGAAACGTCATTGACAAGAAGTATTAATGATTTTGGTATTCTTATTCTGATAGATGAGTTTTCGACTTATTCCGTGACTTTAACGGTTCAAGTTGATTTCTTTTCTAAATTGTCCTTAATAAAAAATTAGATCATTTCGTTCAAGAATTCTGATGAAATAGTAAACGATTAATATTTTGGTCCCGATCTCCCCTCTGAAAGACTTGTGATCTAGTAAGAGATGGACGCCCTTTCCGACGTTAAGTTAAAATCTGTCGACCTCGGGTAGAAATTCCTTTCTGAACTATCGGATAATGTCACAAATAAACGGTTGACAGTGACCACAGTCTACAAACGGGAACGTAAATTGATTAAGGGGACGATGGTAATCGGGGTAAGACCACATAGCTTACGACTCGTTGGACGGACGTATGTGGTCTGGTGAATAATGCATTAGGGAGAAGACACCGAGAAATGGACCATCATTGATCTTCTGAATTCCACCGTGGGACACGACAGTTAATTAGTATACGTACCACTGTGACTGGTTTACACATTTATTCAGTAAGCCACACAGAATGTGATCGGAGTTCATAGTCTCGGGAACTCTTCCGAAAGTACAGATAGTAAGGTGTGTCGATTGAAAGGAAACCATCTCTGGAACCACAGTTTAAGTAACATACTAAACGGACGGTTATAGAATTTTACACATATCTGAAAAAAAAATGTAGTCAGTAGATGAAGAAATAGACAGTCGTATACCGGATATTCACCTTAATTCACTGTGGAAGGTCAAGAAGACATGAGGGTCCCTTTTCGAAACGAATATGTACACCGAGAAGACCATTTCAGATTCGAAATTGGGGTCGGTAGAAGTCTTAATAATCAGGTTTTACGTCACGGTTAAGACATCTTACCCGACACTAGAAGGACACGTGTTGGTTCTGTTAACGGTAATGGTCCTTCAAGGTAACGGTTGGGTCCTACGTTTTCCTTGTGCGATTCCTGTGATCTTGAGTTGGATGTTCTCAGATTCTCGACCCTGTCCGTCTCTTCGTTGACGCTGTCGCTCGACTGACCAGACTGGTGAGGTCGTCCCGATCCGTCGAGGAAAATTCGCGCCAGTGACGGACGGAGATTCTCCACTGTGGTGGTCCTGTTCGCGGTGTTTAGGGCTGAGTCGGTACGTCCTTTCGAGAGAGGTACACTCTCTCTCTTCCCCAGTAGTGGATACATGGTAGAAAAGTTTGACCGGGTACTTTATTCTGGTCGTTTGACTCCGTGAGACGACTTGTCGTCTTTGGGTTGTGACACTTCATTGACATTCATTCATCATTCACTCCAACGAGTCAACACAGGTTGAGAAACGTTGGGGTACCTGACATCGGATGGTCCGAAGAGGTAGGTACCCTAAGAGGTCCGTTCTTATGACCTCACCCAATGGTAAAGGAAGAGGTCCCCTAGAAGGACTGGATCCCCTCCTGGGCGTAACCTCCGTCTGGGAAATTGGAGACTCGGTGGTCCCTTCTACATTTCGTTGATATGAGGTTATTTTAAATTTTGTTTTTGTGTTCAGATGTCGTGGTAAACGTTTGTATTTTTTTTTGTACTACTACATACATGCCGTACGACTCCTAGTTCCCGTTTCTTTCTTGACGTTTTCGCACCTACTACACCTTAACCAAAGACAGCATAAAATAACGAAGAGGATTTCAATTGACAAACTTCCGAAAACGTAACCAATGTGAAATTATTACCTCTATTTAATCCCAAAGTAAGTTTTCTCATTTATAATTCATTGTATTAAAGTTTACATAATTTTTTTTAGTACCTAATCCGTTTCAGGACTTTGTCAACGTCCTTACCTACTGAACTGTTTTTACACTCAATACTTAAACAGACGTAAAGAAGGAATAAATCGTTAGTACACTCCCTCAAGGGACCACAAGATCACCAATCATAAGTCCCGAAAGTGGCGACACTGAGTCCAAGTTAAGGACCAGTCCTTGACTCTAAGATGTTCGACGTGTCGAGTCGGTTTTTTTTTCTTTCTTTAATAAAGTAGAAAATGTCTAAACGTAAATATAGTTTCAATTTTTTGTGTAAAATATATTAACTACCAACGACTAAAGTAATCACAATAGTCGTATATTTTGCGAAGTACATTAGTTGACCAAAAGTCAAGTCAAGTCATTCGAGTCAGTACAGGCTGAGAAACGCTGGGGTACTTAGCGTCGTGCGGTACAGTGGGACAGGTAGTGGTAGAGGGCCTCAAGTGAGTCTGAGTACAGGTAGCTCAGGCACTACGGTAGGTCGGTAGAGTACGAACCAGCAGGGGAAGAGGAGGACGGGGGTTAGGGAGGGTCGTAGCCTCAGAAAAGGTTACTCAGTTGAGAAGCGTACTCCACCGGTTTCATGACCTCGAAGTCGAAATCGTAGTAAGGAAGGTTTCTTTAGGGTCTCAACTAGAGGAAGTCTTACCTGACTAACCTAGAGGAACGTCAGGTTCCCTGAGAGCTCTCAGAAGAGGTTGTGGTGTCAAGTTTTCGTAGTTAAGAAACCGCGAGTCGGAAGAAGTGTCAGGTTGAGAGTGTAGGTATGTACTGGTGTCCCTTTTGGTATCGGAATTGATTTGCCTGGAATCAGCCGTTTCATTACAGAGACGAAAACTTATATGATAGATCCAACCAGTATTGAAAAGAAGGTTCCTCGTTTGCAGAAAATTAAAGTACGGACGTCAGTGGTAGACGTCACTAAAACCTCGGGTCTTTTTATTTCAGACTGTGACAAAGGTGACAAAGGGGTAATAAAGGGTCTTCACTATCCTGGTCTACGGTACTAGAAGCAAAAGACTTACAACTCGAAATTCGGTTGAAAAAGTGAGAGGAGAAAGTGAAAGTAGTTCTCCGAAAAATCGAGGAGAAGTGAAAGACGGTATTCCCACCACAGTAGACGTATAGACTCCAATAACTATAAAGAGGGCCGTAAGAACTAAGGTCGAACACGAAGGAGGTCGGGTCGCAAAGAGTACTACATGAGACGTATCTTCAATTTGTTCGTCCCACTGTTATATGTCGGAACTGAGTGAGGAAAAGGATAAACCTTGTTCAGACAACAAGGTACAGGTCAACCAGCAGGGGCCTTCGGGGTTGACACCGAAGGACTGCACGTATGTCTAAAGAGTTCTCCGTCCAATCCACCAGACCATAAGGGTAGAGAAAGTCTTAAAAGGTCAAATAACACTAGGTGTATCACTTTGCGAAACCGTATCAGTTATTTCGTCTTTATCTACAAAAAGACCTTGAGAGAACGAAAAAGACACTAGGTCGCCTACAACCGTTAAACTAGAGACCAAGGGGACGGAAAAGATTTTGGTCGAACTTGTAGTCCCTCAAGTGTCAAGTGCATAACGACTTCGGACCGAACCTCTTAAAACTCGTAATGAAATGATCGTACGCTCTACTCACGTTAACACGCCATCAAACTCGTCAGAAACCGTAACCGAAAGAAACCCTAACCCTACTTTTGACTGGAAAAGGTCAGGACACCGGTGACGACTCAAAAGGTTTAAACGACGGTATAACTCACGTCGTGAAAGTGTCGTAGTAGAAAGTCCTAAACTTTATCGAGTTATCCTTAAGGTAGTGGAGGTGATCGAAATAAGCATCACTACGAAAGATTCCGGGTGAACTGAAGTGTAAGGTTCTACAGACCGAGATCTAATCACTAGTGTAGTAGTACTAATAGACCCAGTACTTCTAGAAAAAACATGTCAAGAAGACACATAAGAACGGTGGAGAAGAATTACAGAAGACGAAGACAATCCAGGTATGGTAAAGACAGGAAATAGCTCGGGTAGAAACGTACTTTACAAGGGAACCATAGAGAGTAAAAGAACTTCTCTAGAGATCAGAAAGGGTAAGACAACAAAAGGAGATAAAGAAACGGAAAACTAAAGGACAATTATTTTAAAAGATTATGGAAATTTGTAATGAATTTTTTTTTTTGGACATACCATATTATACTGGTAATTTTGTTCCTATTAAGATTCCATTTTGACAGCACTTTGGATTAGTAAGGTCGTGTATATTTTGCAGTGTGGGATTAGTCTCTCATGTAAATTTCTACGAGGAACTGTACCTCCTACGACGACGACGATTCAGTGAAGTCAACACAGGCTGAGACACGTTGGGGTACCTGCCGTCGGGTGGTCCGAGGGGGCAGGGACCCTAAGAGGTCCGTTCTTGTGACCTCACCTAACGGTAAAGGAAGAGGTTACCCACTTTCACTTTTCACTTTCACTTTAGCGAGTCAGCACAGGCTGAGAAGCCCTGGGGTACCTGACGTCCGATGGTCCGAGGAGGTAGGTACTCTAAGAGGTCGGTTCTCATGACCTCACCCAACGGTAAAGGAAGAGGTGTACCTCCTATTCTACGATATTTAAATTTCTTTGAATTTCTTTGAATTCATATAGAGTAAGTAACTCTTAGGACTTGTTTTTACCTTCGAGACATTACTAATTGGAATCTTAAGTGAACTCTATTGGTTTACACTTTAAGTATTCATCGGATTAAACGAGGACATAATGTAATCGGGTCTGACAGGGAAACGTCGAAGAGACGGTAAAGTGTTGATATTTACTGCAACACACAATAGGAATTTATGTGTTGGGAGTTAGAGAACTATACAAAACGACCCTTATGTCTTGTAGGTGCACAAAGGTAGGGATGCAAGTGGATGGATGGTCGTAGGTACGGGTACGCGGGACGGAGAGGAGGACCAGATGTCTCCACTACAGACGTGAGGTCGGGGAAGTAGACACGTACTCTAGAAGAGACACGGGATGAATTCTTGTGCCGAGGTTGTTAAGAGGGGCAAGAGAAGACGCAGTATAAAATGAAGAGAGGGTCTAGTCTAGTAAAGGTAGTCGTATTTTGTACGAAATTAAAGAGGGAATTCTTTTTTATTTTGTTTTGGGAGGGAACTGAGATATAGGGAGCAGATAGATGACCAGGAGAAATATCGTTTTAAAAAGTTGTTTTAACAGATATTATTGACCATATAAAAAAATGGGTGAGAGGGGAACTTGGATGGTATTTGTCTTGAAGTAAGGGAATAGTTCCAGTGGTTAATTGCAGTTGACAGTCAGAGGTGGGGTATCCGTAGTAGCCATCGGGACAGTGCCGCTGTGACCGAGACGTGACTTAGTGAGAGAGGACCGAAAGCCTTGTGTAAGAGAAGACTAAAAGAACGAAGGAACGAACGATGAGAAAGCCATTGAGGAGCGGAGCTAGTACGTCACGACGACCTGAACCAGGAGTTCAACAGAAGAGAAAATATGGATGTGAGTGAGAGAAACACTAGAACGGGTCGTAACTAAATTTTGTGTTGTCTATCCGACTGTTGAAGATTTAAACATAGAGGTTGGGTATGAAGAGGAGACTTGTGGTTAAAGATGCAACTAGACTAGTAGAGGGGTAGGGTTTGGACGAGGAAGTCATTATAAGAGGTAGAGTTCTTTCCATGGAGGTGGGAAGGTCAATGAGACCAGTTTTTGGAGTCTCGGTAGGAACTGGGTTGAGTCTAGAGTGTGAGTTGGTTAATTATTTTAGAGTGAAAGTTTATATTAGGTTAACACTGGAGTATGGTGGAGGTGACGGGTGTAGGGCTAGATTCGTTAGGACTCGAGAATGAAACTAATTTCGTTGTCGAGACTTGATTGACCAGAGGGACGAGGGTAGTGACGGTGTAACGGGTGTATTTCGATAAGGGTTGTGTCTTTGTTCCCCACGGGGGGAAATTTGAGTCTGGTACAGGAAGGAGACGAGTTTTGGGAGGTTATTAAAGGGTGAACTGAGGTCTAGGTTCAGGAGTATAAAGTACCGGTTTCAGGAATGTTTCTGAACCAATTTACTATAACATAGAACATTTCGAGGATTGTGTTGTGAACCGATTTTTTCGGGGGCTGATTATTGTTACGGGAAGGATTTCGGTGGCCTCGCAGTGTGGTCCGATGTAAATCTTAGTGACTGTCGTCGTCAAGAGTTTCTGAGGACTTCCCGGTGTCCGGAGACTCCTCGGTAGTGATAAAAGGATCGTTGTGATCCTACAATAGACGGAAAGGTGAGAATAAGAGAGTACACATGTGTCACCTCAAAAGGTCTCCGATGTACTGACCGTTTCTACGGTAGTGAGACTGTTGATTACCTTTCACATGAACATGTCAGAACACAATAGACCTTAAAAGATTCTATTGTCCAATTCCCATCTTTATGCCAAAAGTCTCTAATCGAGTCAAATTAGAGTCAAAAGGTGAGAATAGTCGATAGTAGTGAATGTGTATGATATTAAGGATATTTCACTTATTGTATAGTAATTAAAGTTTAAGTCTTCGAAACGAATATGGATGTGTTTTTGTGTTCATGTAAAACAACAAAATAAAACGTTACAAAAATTTAAAAATTTTGAAAATATTTAAAATTTTAAAATAGATCTTGACGATTGTGAAATACGGACGTTGTAAAATAAGGTTTTGTCTCTTTTACATAGATATCATTGAAAAGATCTAAATTCTTACTTAACAAAAGAAATTTTTCCTTCCAATCTTCTGAGTTAAAGAGTTGGGTGTCGACATGGTAAGTACAGATTTCTACGACTTTTTCTACTTTGACTGGTATAGTCCCTCAACAGACTAAGTACTTTCTCTTTAGATACGGTTCTTTTGACCTACTTTGACTTTATTCTTTGTTTTTATGCTACCGAACTATCTATAATTAATGAATAGAATTACACAGAATATGTTGTTCTGTAAAAGATCATAATAATGACTCCGTTGTAAGACCTTGATTAGTAAGTTTCACAAAAAAATTTTTTTGTCATAAAATGTGTGGCACTAGTTCGCCCTAAATCAGGTTCCTACGTTCCTATCGTATTGTAGACGTATAGTTAGTTACACTATATGGTGTAATTGTTTTACTTCCCGGTTTTAGATATACTAGTAGAGTTATCTACTTCTTTTGTGTGAACTGTTTTAAGTTGTAGATAAATACTATTTTTGAGAGTTGTTTCACCCATATCTCCCTTACATGGAGTTGTATCATTTCCGTATATACTGTTTGGGTACCGATTGTAGTATGACTTACGGTTTTTTAACTTTCGAATAGAAGATTCTTGTCTTTGTTCTCTTCTTACGGATGAGAATGGTGAACATAAGTTCTATGATGACCCTCAGAAAATCCGTTAATTCGTTCTTTTTCTTTATTTTCCATAGGTACAGTCTTTCTTGATTTTGACACTGATAAACGTAAGATTTGTGATATTTGTGAGATACTTTCAAGATATTTCAAGATCTTGAGATTTTTGTGGTGATTTCAATTTGTTTAAGTCATTTTGACATTTCATGTTTTAGTTATATATTTTTAGTAAACGTAAAGATATGTTAACGCATTGTTAGTCTTTGTGGTAAATGTTAACGTAGTTTTTCTTATGGATCCTTATTTATATTGATTCCTCCACTTTCTAGACTTGTGCCTTTTGACATTCTTTGACTTCTTCTGGGTTTATTTACCTGTCAATAGGGTACAAGTACCTAATCTTCTTGTGACGATTTTACAGGTAAGATGGGTTCGTTAGATGTCTAAGTTACGTTACAGATAATTTTAAGGTTACCGTAAAAAGTATCTTTATCTTTTGTTGTCAGGATTTTACATGTACTTTAGTGTCCTCTGAGGTTTATCGGTTTCGTTAGAACTCTTGCCTCTTGTTTTGACTTCCGTAGTTCGAAGGTAAAAGTTTGATATAATGTTTCGATGTCACTAGTTTTCTCATACCATGTTCGTAGTTTTCTCTGTGTCTAGTTGTCCTTTCTTTCAGGTTTTTATTTAGGTACGTAAATACCGGTTAATTAAATACTGTTTCCTCGGTTCTGGTATTTTACCCCTTTCCTTTCAGAGAAGTTATTTACCACGACCCCTTTTACCTGTCGGAGTACGTTTTCTCATTTTGACTCTGTGGTAGAATAGGGAATGTACTTTTAGTTGAGTTTTGTCTAATTTTTAGAGTTTGGTACTTTGAGGAGTTTCTTTTGTGTCTTCTATCGAGGAACCGTAGCTAGAATCACTACTCAAAAATTTAGGCTATAGTTTTCGTTTCCGTTGTTTACGTTTTTATTTGTTTATCTTGATATAGTTTGATTTTCCGAAGACGAGACGTTTCTTTTAGTTATTTTACTTTTCCGTCAGATAAGTTACCCTCTTTTATAAATTTTAGTACATAGACTATTCGCCACTATATGTTTTATGTATTTCTTGAGTATGTTGAGTTGTGGTTATTTTTTAGACTAAAAATTTTTGTTCGTTTTCTTTGTAAAAAAAAGTTCTGCTGTAGGTTTACCGATCGTCCATGTCCTTTTCCACGATTAGTAGTTATTTACAGTGATTAGTCCTTTTGTGTTTGGTACTCTGTAGTCAAGTCTAGACAATCTTACCGACAGTAATTTGTCTGCTCTGTATTGTTCATAACCTACACCTCTTTTCCCCTTAGACTCGTGACAGACCCTTATGTTTACCAAATCGGTGATTCCTTTTGTCATACTTCCAAGGAGTGTTTTAATTTCTATTTTGTTGGTGTACTAGGTGGTTAGCGTGAAGACCCATAAATAGGGTTCATTGGTTTTAGTGATAGAACTTCTCTATGGACGTGTGGACACAAGTTACGTCGTGACAAATGTTACCGGTTCTGTGTCTTTGTTGGGCTCTCAGGTGCTCACCTACTTGTCCCTTTTTCCACTGTGCGTGTGTGTGTCTTACGGTAAGTCGGTATTTGTCTTTTGGGACGAGAAACACTTCATTCAGACTCTGTTTATGACATACTAAGGTGAATGTACACTTTAGATTTTTTCGACTCGAGCATTTTTGTCTTGTCTAACCACCGACTGTCTCCACCCCCACCTCACACTGATACCGGTTTTCCGTGTTTAAAAGTCAAAAAACAAAATCCCCCAAAAAACCGGTGTGGTGTACCGAGCACCCTAGAGTCAAGGGGTTGGACAGTGACTTGGACCCGGTACCGTTACTCTCGGACCTTAAGATTGGTGCTCCGATAGTCCCTTGAGGTATTTGAAAGACAAAATTCTGTTTAAGATCCCTACAGTACATGTCCTACCATATTATAACATAATATATAACCTTTCAAAGACTCTCTCATTTAGAATTTTCAAGAGTAATGTTCTTTTTGGTCCATACTGATACAATGTCACCTCTTTGGTCTTTCTGGAGTGGTAATAGTCCAGTAGTTATTGTAGTTATGACTACAGGTGGTCATGATTCTGTGTACCTGTAGTTCCTGGGAAACTATGTGACGTTACTGGTTCCGTGTAGTGAAGACACTATAATGAGTTAGATTAGTCCTCTTTGGTGGTAGTCTGGGTTCACTTCCCTGTAAGACGTTTTATTGACTGATGTATGAGGTACACTCTGAGTCAAAAGAAGTCTATGAAGTTTTGTTTTGTGACTTTCTCAGACTTGTGTCTTCGTCATTACTTTTGGGCGATAGAAGTTAAATAGGTCTGTGATTTCCCTAGGCATGTTATGGTGGTGAGAAAAGTCATTTAGAGTATAAACGAAGAGTAATCGCTCGTGACCCCCTTCTCCACCATTTACCTCCCACCAGCAGCAAATTCTACCAATCGACGGTATAAGATTTTTTTTTACACAGAAGTTCTCTTACCTGTCGGGTTAGTAATGACACCAACTGTTATGATGGAAGAAAATTCTAGATTTCACAGTAAATGTTGTTGTCACGGTATAAATTTGTTGAAAAGGTAGGGGAGTTACTCATGTGTCTGTAATTTTACATATGTGTCTCAAGTCTAATAATTTTTACAAATAATCTGTCCTTTTTTGTCTAATATTTTAATATAAATTTATTCAATATTACAATATTTTTGATTTTTGGTATTGCTAATTGTCTTTTATGGAAGTAGGAATACAAAATCTCCTTTAATAAACCGTCAACTTACCATAAATAGGAGTGTTGTTGACGTTCGGATGATACACTTCTCGTTGTACGTCCATGGTACCTTCTATTTGAGACTCTTTGTGTAAGTTGAGATTAATATTAGATCACCCAAGTTTTGTCCCCTACAAAAAGGGTGTACACGATATCACTTACGCTTTATAGAAATATTACCTTCTTTGGATTATTTTGACGGAAGTTTTTATAAACCAAAACCATAAGTCTTAAACGGGGTTTATAAATACAAAGACTATTTAAGTCGAAAAAGGGTATTGTGTGTACACGATCGCGGTCCTACGCACTAGTCGACGTCGATTCCCACTGTTACTCGTTGTCTACGACGACTTAAACCATGTCTAAGAAGGGACCACCGAGTCTCCAAATTCGCAGACGGACGTTACGCCCTCTGGACCCAAGCTAGGAGCCCAGCCCTTCTAGGGGACCTCTTTCTTTACCGTTGAGTGAGGTCATGAGAACGGACCTCTTAGGGTACCTACCTTCTCGGACCGTCCGATGTCAGGTGCCCCAGCGTTTCTCAGCCTGTGCTGACTTGGTGAAGTGAATGAATGAATGAATACGAGGATATTGACGTAATGTTGGAGAGTAAGGTGGACGAAACAAAACTAAACTTACGACCTCACTCCTCAGTCAAAATCTTTGTAAAAATAAGTCTAAAGAGGTAAGGTAGGTAAATCTAGGAAAACACCTAGACAGTCCTCTTTAGACATAATAAAGATGGAGACATGTAATAAAATGGTCTTTATTGCGTTGTCTGTCTGTACTTGTGGGAAGACCAGAGTCCGGGGAACAGAGGGACTTCCCTGACCCGTCTGGTACAGGATCCGACGGAGACACAGGTGTCTAAATTTCTAAGACGAACCGACCACGTTTTCAAGTGACGGTAAAGCGTAACGACTTGAACCGGTAAACTATAGTATTATGTCAGAATTTATTTACACAGATACAATAAGTAGTGAAATTACGTGGAAAGAGTAAAATTGAAAAAAAAAAACGATTACTGTAATGAACGATAAAATATAAATAAAATCTATATCTTTACTACAATCAGTTTTTCGTTTAGACTCACTAAAAAAATAAGTTTAAGCTCTACCCAGCATTTCGTCACCTTTGTTGAGCGTTGTAGGTGGGTACGTAAAACAGGTCCTTGACGATTACTTACATGTTACGTCACCACCAGGTTCTTCAAAACGTTTCCTCTACTTTGAGACTTCTACTCTTCGTATCACCGGACGGTGGTCTCCGACTGTCGGTGGTTGACTGTCGTAGTAGCTTCGACTGGGAGAATATTTGGACTCTTCAACGGTTTCTTGAGCAGTTGGTAAGATGCCAGTAAGTCGTAAATTTCGTTTAGTCTTTCCACTTTTTCAGACTAATTCACTCACGGAGTACTGGACTGACTTGTAAAATTTTTAGCAGTAAAACTTCACAACAGTAGAGAATAAACTACGCCGTTCCTTGTTGAAGAGGTGACCTAACCCTGTACGTTACTTTTCACCTAAAATATTCTGTTGGCCGTTACTTGCCAAGTCACCGACCGACCTGACTCTTCTTCGAGGTTTCGTGGAGGGTTTTGGTTTGAACGTGGTTTTTTGCTAGTGCCAGTGACAAACCACCAGACGACAGGTAGACTGGGCGATGACGAAAGACTTGGGACCGTTCTGGTAATGGAGACTCTTAATACGAGTCGTTTACTTACTCTACGTTGTGGAAGTCGGTCGTGACCAGTTGTGTTACCCGGGTTAGGAAGAGGTGTTGTGGGGTGGTGTGTAGTATGTTGGTTATGAAGTTTTAACTTGCTTGACCTGATGTTTCAAAACGGAGTAGGCGGTATGAGTGGACTGGAGAGTGGTTGGTTAAAGGAGAAGAAGTTCGTAGAGTTGAAAAACGTCCGTTTTCTGAGGGTGTTGGTCGTCCTCCGTCGTTTACGAAAGGTTCTCAGACAGCTTAGAGCTCCGTACCTAAAAATACGATGTCCTTATTTATTTGAATAAAGAACAACAGTTTTACACACCTAACAATTATCAAGGATAAAATTAAATTTTTCTACATAAATTCGGATCAATATTACTACTACGACACTTTCCCGATGTGAGTTATACGGTTGTTTAAACCTTTTGAGTCGTCACCGATGTCCTGACCTTTTCCAGTCACAAGTAAGGTTAGGGTTTCTTTCCGTTACGGTTTCTTACGAGTTTGATGGTGTGTTAACGTGAGTAGAGTGTACGATCATTTCATTACGAGTTTTAAGAGGTTCGGTCCGAAGTCGTTATGCACTTGGCACTTGAAGGACTACAAGTTCGACCAAAATCTTTTCCGTCTTCTTGGTCTCTAGTTTAACGGTTGTAGGTGACCTAGTAGTTTTTTCGTTCTCTCAAGGTTTTTTTGTAGATGAAGACGAAATAACTGATACGGTTTCGGAAACTGACACATCTAGTGTTATTTGACACCTTTTAAGACTTTCTCTAGCCTTATGGTCTGGTGCACTGGACGGAGAACTCTTTGGATATAGGTCCAGTCCTTCGTTGTCAATCTTGACCTGTACCTTTTTGTCTGACCAAGGTTTATCCTTTTCCTCATGTAGTTCCGACATATAACAGTGGGACGAATAAATTGAAGATACGTCTCATGTAGTACTCTTTGCGACCCGACCTTCTTTGTGTTCGACCTTAGTTCTGATGGTACTCTTTATAGTTATTGGAGTCTATACGTCTACTGTGGTGGGAATACCGTCTTTCACTTCTCCTTGAGTTTTCGGAGAACTACTTTCACTTTCTCCTCTCACTTTTTCAACCGAATTTCGAGTTGTAAGTCTTTTGTTTCTAGTACCGTAGGCCAGGGTAGTGAAGTACCCTTTATCTACCCCTTTGTCACAGTCTGAAATAAAAACCGCCAAGGTTTTAGTGACGTCTACCACTGACGTCGGTACTTTAATTTTCTGCGAATGAGGAACCTTCCTTTCGATACTGGTTGGATCAATCGTATAAGTTTTCGTCTCTGTAATGAAACGGCTGATTACAGACGGATCAGTTCCGATACCAAAAAGGTCACTAGTACATACCTACACTCTCAACCTGACACTTCTTTCGACTCACGGCTTCTTAACTACAAAAACTGGACACCACACCCTCTTCTGTCTCCTACTCTACCGACCTACCGTAGTGGCTGAGCGACCTGCACTCAAACTCACTTGAGGTCCTCAACCACTACCTGTCCCTCCGGATCGTACGACGCTAAGTGCCCCAGCGTTTCTCAGCCTGTGCTGACTCGCTGACTTGACTTGACTATTACTAAAATTTTAAGTGTCAGACTTTAGTGATAATGAAAAAGTGGATTGATTATGTTGGAAGCCTCTTCCATTACCGTGGGGTGAGGTCATGAGAACGGACCTTTTAGGGTACCTGTTTCCTCGGACCATCCGACGTCAGGTACCCCAGCGACTCCCAGCCTGTGTTGTCTCGTTGAAGTGAAAGTGAAAAGGGAAAGTACGTGACCTCTTCCTTTACCGTTGGGTGAGGTCACAAGAACGTACCTCTTAGGGTCCCTGCCCCATCGGACCACCCGACGACAGATACCCCAGCGTGTCTCAGTCTGTACTGACTTTACTGAATCGTTATGTTGGAATCCAGGATGGAGAAAGGTATATTTTGGGGAAGTTTCATTTCGGAGTGTCGAGGTAAATACCTAATTCATGAAAGAAAGGGTCGAGGACATAAAAACCTAGTGTAATACGTGACTTCAGATAGGATGTGTCAACACAATCCGACAATGTTAGTCTCAGAAAAAAGTTACGGACGTGTTAAACATAATTTCATCACTGTCGTTTGAAGATGAGTGGGAAGTTATGGGTCTAAATGAAGAAAGGGTAATAAAGGTTGAAGGGTTAAGTCGTTATCAGTGAGGAGACAAGGATCTCGTAAGACCTGTTCCAAGAAAATGTTGTGTCGATATACGACTAGTGACACTAAGGAAGTCACCAAGACCGGAATCATTGTTACCGATTGTTAAGGACTTACGAGTTTTACCTGGACCCCGTGAAGTAGAAAGAAGTGAACCCAAAGTGTTGATGATGTCATTAAGTCAAGTCAAGTCAGCGAGTCAGTACAGGCTGAGAAACACTGGGGTACTTAGCGTCGTGTGGTCCGGAGGGACAGGTAGTGGTAGAGGGTCTCAAGTGAGTTTGAGTGCAGGTCGCTCAGCCACTACGGTAGGTCGGTAGAGTAGGAGACGGCAGGGGAAGAGGAGGGCGGGGGTTAGGGAGGGTCGTAGTCTCAGAAAAGGTTACTTAGTTGGGAAACGTACTCCACCGGTTTCATGACCTCAAAGTCGAAATCGTAGGAAGGAAGGTTTCTTTAGGGTCCCGACTAGAAGAAGTCTTACCTAACGAACCTAGAGGAACGTCAGGTTCCCTGAGAGTTCTCAGAAGAGGTTGTGGTGTCAAGTTTTCGTAGTTAAGAAGCCGCGAGTCGAAAGAAGTGTCAGGTTGAGAGTGTAGGTAAGTACTGGTGATCTTTTTGGTATCGGAACTGATCTGATGTTATTAATCCGTGATAAATAATGGTAAAATGTCTACTATTCTGAGAATTCAGTCCAAGGGTGAGAAGGATAGGATATGTTATATGAGGGTTTAGTCAGGGGTTAGAACCTTGTAGATGGGACAAGGGAAAGGGGAGAGATCGAGGAGAAACTTTTCCCTATTCCTTTACATGTTTCGTTTGTGTTATATAAAATAGGAGAAAACTTGGGTGATCGAGTATTTAATGGTCTCGAGATGTTCACAGAGAGGACGAGTATCAAATAGGAGACACCACGAGATATGTGTCAATCCGGCTGGTTAACAAACATTCCTATGTGTCGTAAGTTGGGGGTTGGAACTTTTGATGGTAAAGTTAGTTTTGGTTTGGTGTCGTTGAGAAGGTCTGAAGAAGAACGGAGAGTTTAAGGATAGTGGTCTGGTGAAAGTCATTTATGTGAAGTGAAGAGAAAGAGTCTTCCTACCCCAGTAGACCCTCCTCAAAGGAGTTTAAGAGTGGTCATGTTAAGTCCGAGATCCAAAGCAGAAAATAGGTAGGTGTTAGAATGTTCTTTCACTCATGTAAAGAAAAGAATTTGGACAGGATTAGTTGGTCTAGATGTTCAGGGGAGATTGACCACGGGGCCTCGGCGAAAGATCTCTGCGACAGATCGGATAGAGCGCAGAGAGACGAGGTCCGGACGGTGATGAGGACGGCAAGCGGAGACTTTACAGGACGACGGAGAGACCGACGTCGCGCCGGGCCCGAGTCCGGACGGGAGTCGAAAAAGAGTCGCGGAGAAGAGAGTCCGACCGAGAGGTAAGAGGGGTAGAGTCAGGGATTGTGAGTCGAGAGATGAGTGTCGGGACTGAAGAGTAAGGTGGAGATTAGGGTGTCGTTGTCAAGTGGCGTAATGAAGTCTAGACTGTACTGGTTGTGGTTTCAAGGTAGAAGAGAGGGTTTTGTTGAAGAGAAGATTTAAAGGTAAAAAGGACAGTGAGTCTGGTTTTCAATTTTCACTGAAAATTGGTTTCGAGGGAAGTAGAGATTGTATGGTAGTAATTTAGACAGGTAAGGGAACTGACGTTGTGGAGAATGAAGTAAGGAAGTGAAGTGACGGACGACGGTACCGAGAGTTAAGATCCTCTCTCTTCGTAAAGGGGTTAGAGTTCTGAAAGGCGTTGTTGAGAGACTTCCTGTGAATGCCAAGGGGTTTCAGGGGTTTGGTTTCAGGATTAGGAGCCTTCAGTTCCAACGTCTGGGAGTTGGAAGGGGAAGGAGTGGTGATCCGGGTGGGCTCCAAGTCTGTGAGTCAGAGTCCGTGTGTCACTCGAGCGGGGGTTAGGGTTAGTGTCACCCGGGGGAAGAGGATTGTATGGAAAGGGACGGAAGGATAGATAGATTTAAGGTAGGTAAAGCATTTCGGGTTCTACCTGAGAAAGTCTTAAAACGGAGGTTGGACTCCATGAACGTTTCGTGTCGGCCCAAAAAAACCAAAAAAAAACCGATATGGGGGGACCGAACACCTTAGAATCAAGGGGTTGGTCCCTAACTTGGACCCAGGGTCGACACTTTCACGACTCAGGATTGGTGACCTGGTGGTCCTTTTCACTTTTACTTTCAACGAGTCAGCACAAACTGAGACGCTGGGATACCTGGATGTCAGGCACCTTAAGAGGTCCAGTCTTATGACCTCGCCCATCGGAAAGGGAAGACGCCCCTAGAAGGGTTGGGTCCCTAACTTGGGTCCAGAGGGTGTAACGTCCGCCTAAGAAATGGTCGACTCGGTGTTCCCTTTGGGTTCTTATGACCTCACCCATCGGATAGGGAAGAGGTCGTCTAGAAGAGGCTGGCTCCTTAGCTTGGTTCCAGAGGACGTAACGTTCGCCTAAGGTAAGGTGACGTCCGCCTGATGGTCCTTTCAGGGATGAAGAAAAAGATAAACGAGATTTATGAAATTCAAGACGGAAAAGCCAAAAAAATAGACTAAGGTGGGTCTTATGTGTCGACGGTAAACAAGTCGACATGGCTGTGCCGATTTTCTTTAAATTAATTAGTCAAATCTTTTCGTATAAGGACTTCTGGTCCCTTGTGCAAGTGTCAAAATGTTTAGTAGGGACGTGGATCTTATGAAATACATATTTCTACGTTATTTAAGAACAATTGGTTGTGTCTTGGACCCCTGATGTTACACGTAAAATTCTTCGTAGGATGTCAAAAGTATTCGAAAGTAAAAATTTTAAGTCAAAAATAGACAAGGAACTGTGGGTTTTCCAAATTTTATATTTTTAAGTGTGTAAGAGTTTATAAGAAATCCAATTAAGATTTTTTTCTTCGGTATCCGTAGTTCCCATCCTCCCATACTATTTCGACCCTTCGTAAAGTATTTTTATAGTCAAGTCTAGTCACAATCAAAGTGAACGAGATTAAACTGTTCTAATAAAAAACCGGTGAATTTTATTTAAAATGTTTGAAATCGTACTTTTTTAAAAATGGTGTGTGTGTGTGTTTTCCGCCCCTATAATTTTAGACGAGGTATTAATTTTACTTTCTCGAGAGGATTTTTTTATTTATGTTTAAGACTGTTGTGTATCTGCAGAGAAGGTCCCGTGACCTAATCATTCCAATTGAATTTTTTACTGGGTCCTCTACATAATCTGTCTCAAGAACCCAAGGATCTTGTCTTTGGTTCAGACCCATAGACATCGGATGGCCTTCTTTGTAGTTTCCCAGTCTTTTGACCTCACTGTGCCTGATGTCCCGGTCCGAACCTTCTACCCGGATATGGGACCGTGAGCTCCCGACCGTCGTTCTCCGTGCTGGACCGGTTGTTGTGCCTGTACACGAGTCGTATGTCGATGAGACGAGGAGTGGAGGGAGTCACCGGAGGAGTCTTGGGTCAGGGTTCCCGACTCGCCGGCTGGACGTCACGGACTCAGGACGTGGGCGTCCCCGGGTAGTCTCTTCCCTCTCCCGTGCGATCGGGTAAACCAAAGACTCGACAACTTACCGGAGGCGGAGGAGAGGTTCTCCCCGAAAGAGGTCTTTCCTCTCTTACGAGACTCCTTCCTCCTCGACCGGTCTCTAGGATTTTTATTGTTTGTGGATGGGAAGAGTGGTGTCTGTGGGTGAAGGTTTTAATAAGTGTCTTGCTGTGTTATAATTAGGTATGAGATTAAAAGACGGGCTTTTTAGTTAGGAAGTCCTATGAGTCTTGGGCCGCGGTGCCAGGGTTCAAGAAGAGGTCTACGAGATGATACTTGTGACAACGGAGTTGCCGGGAACCGGTGGAGACGAGTCAGACTCGGGTCGTATGAGAGGGGTTCAGGGCACGAGTTCAGGAGACGGGGTTCAGGAAGGTTCGGAGTGTGGAAGAGTTTGGGTTCTTCTTAAGTGGAGGGAATGAGAAAGAGGGTGTCGTGACATAAACATGAAATTTTTTCAAAATCGTAGTTTCATCTCGTTAAGTGTCCCTAATAAAAAATTTATTTATATTCAACGGAATAATGAAAATACGTAAATTTTATTAAAGGAGTTATACGTTATTTCATGATTAAAAATTACCATGTATCATGAACATAGTACTTTATTTTTTATTTTCGGCCTAGAACTTCCTAAAAAGACCAAGGTCACCGTCGGGGTTCAAGTTTTGACCATCCCAAGAGACAACTAAAAAAACAAAAGTTCAGGCACCCTTACTCCTCCTTTTTATAGGAAAAGGAAGGGAGTCTGTGATCAACCCAACCAGAGGGGAGAATTAAAAGAAAAAGGGTCGTGTCTGACCCCACCCCCGTCTCGTCCCTCTCTCCTCTCCTATTCTTGATAGAAGTAGGTCTCTTTCCGAAGAAAGGACAAGAAGACGACTTAGTTACCATCGACGGGGTGTCGCCTACTAGACTCCTGCCGTTCCACGACCCGGTGGATGTCGCGACGGCAGTGGCTCATGCGACGGACGGGACAGGCCGTGGAGAGGATTGTGACTTTGACGGTGTTTGCTAGTTTGGTAGCCTAGTGACTTGATGTGATGAAATTCTAGTTTATGAAGTTTATAGTGTGACATGACATTGAGGACGGAATCAATAGATTGAGGTACGGTCTGGAGTGCTTTCGGCCCCGGAATAAGTGACTTGTGTCGTGTCACGGATCGACTTAATTGTTCGTTTGTTGACTCCAAGTCTTTAAAGGGGTTTGGTGGAAGAATGATGTTAAAGGAGGTTGGAGTTCAACGTTACTTCATCTTTAACGGAAAAAGACCCAATATATAAATGTTTCGACTGTGACTTATGCCTGAACACGGTCAGGGATCTGATTCACAAGATATATTATTTATTAAAGTGAATTGGAAGGGTATCATGTTACTTTATCCTCTTCTGCTCCACATTTCATTAAACGAGTTGTAGTCTCTGATCGCTCACATTCTCGGTCCCGGGGGCGGCTGACTGAGGCCCTGGGTTCGAGAAGTGATGGAGTCTGTGGTTTGGAGTTTGTTGTGGGTTCCCCGGACCCGTCACGGATGCACAGACTTCAGGTAGTCTAGTAAGACTCTCTCTGTGTAGTACAAAGGTTTCATTTCTCCATTATTGTAAAAGTAGAGGTGTTTCTTTATCCGTGAGAAGGTAAAAAGAACTTTGTCCCTTGGGAAAAAGAGAAGAAAAGTAAAAACTCTCTTTAAATGTTCCCATGTTCTTTGTAAAGGAGGATTGAGATGGAAGTTTTCCCTCTTGTACTAAACCCTCTTACCGTGACTTTGTACATATTATAGTATATATTTTGCTTAGCGGTCAGGTCCAAGCTACGTACTATGACATACGAACCCCGACCACGTGACTCTGCTAGGTCTTCCTACCATGTCCCTCCCTCCTCCCTCCCCCCAAGTCCTACCCCTTGTGTACATATGGACACCGCCTAAGTACAATTACATACCGTTTTGGTTATGTTATAACATTTCATTAATTGGAGGTTAATTTTATTTATTTAAATATAAAAAAATTTTTTCCCTTCTTGTAGAATCGGTGGTGTTATTTACCCTCGACTGGGACCCGGGACCATAGTGTCTCTATTTCTGTTCTAAGGAATAAACTTTTAAAAGTTATAATCATACAACCTATGATTATAAAAAATTTAAGAATTAGTAGAACGTCGGGTTTGTGTCGGTACTCGGTTGTCAGACATCAGGAGTTTTACAAAGTCCTGTTTGTCCGAAAGTTCCCGATATGTAGGTCCGTACTGGAAGGTACTGGATGGACCGGGTTACAGAGGGTGGACCTTATAAAAGTAGCCGATGGGTTTAGGTTGGTTCTGTAAGTCCATACCACAGTGCGTGGAGTTTGTTGACAGGGATTATAAGGTGGAGTAAAAGTCAGAGGAAGTTTAAGGAGAGGTAGTGAAGAGATTAAAATGTGAGATTAGACGTAGAACGTTGTCAAATGTCGAGGAGTGTTCGAGTCTAAGACGTAAGATGTGTAGCGAAAGAAAAAAAATTAACCTCCTATTAATGAAATGTCATAACACTACTAAAGACGGTATGTAGTTGTACGTAGTCGGTGTCCACATGTATGCAGGGGAGGGAGAATTTGAAGGGAGGGTGAAGGGAGGGGTTGGGTGGGGAGATCCAACAGTGTCTTGAAACCTGAGGGGCGCAGTATGTCGTTTAAGGGTGACCGATAGATGAAATGTATACCATTACATATGCAAAGTTACGATGAGAGAGTTTAGTAGGGTGGAAGAGAGAGGGGATGACACAATAAGATGTGTTGAATTTGGGGAGTCAAACTTCATAAGAAATATCTGTGGTGTTAATGAAGACATGAATTTTTTTTTTTTTAGGAAAAACTTTCTTTTTCAGTGAGTTCTCACGGATCGACTTCCTACTATGGTTCAATCAAAGAATAATTTCAACAGTTTGGTTACTTTTATGGTATCTTTATATCAATAATGTATATCTCTGATTGAGTAAAAATGGTTATTTTAGATTTCCAAAGTAGAATCATAATAATTTGTGTCAGATGGGTTTGATATTTTAGAGATCCCTTCTTTAGTGGTAACGTCACTATTCACATTTTTGGAACTCAGTCCCGAGTCGTGTGAGTCATTTACTACTGACTTCAATATTCAGACCATTTGTTCAGTAAATCATTTGTTCGTTTATTAGTTTCAAGGTTAATGATTTTTATATAATCGAGTACCATAAGTAATATTTTTCACAAAATGTTTTCGTATATTGAAAAGAATCCCGTATAAAATGATTCTAAGAATTTATAAGGCTCTTTCTAGCGGTGGGAAGGAAAAGTGTCTTCGTCGTCGTGACATACGCACTCGAGGATAGGTAAAGACAAGTAACGATTCGACGACAGTATTTCGTTTACTCTTCACAATCTGTCGTCTGAAGATCCGTCAAGAACCTCTTCCGTTACCGTGGGGTGAGGTCATGAGAACGGACCTTTTAGGGTACCTGCCTCCTCGGACCACCCGACGTCAGGTACCCCAGTGATTCCCAGCCTGCGCTGACTCGCTGAAGTGAAAGTGAAAAGTGAAAGTATGTGACCTCTTCCTTTACCGTCGGGTGAGGTCACAAGAACGGACCTCTTAGGGTTCCTGCTCCCTCGGACCACCGGACGGTAGATACCCCAGTGTATCTCAACCTGTGCTGACTTCACTGAATCGTCATCGTCGTCATCCGTTAAGAAATTTTCCTGAAAAAAGAAAGGAGAAAATGTTTGTTTCTCTAGTTGATTGATATATGTTTCTTTCAGATGGATTCCCTAGTAAAGAAAAAATACAAATATTATGTGAAAAGAAGAAGAGAAATATTGTAAAACGAAGGTGAACGAAATTTAAAAATAAGAAAGACATTATTCGAAATAGGACCTCATCTTTAAGTGAGAGAAATAGAGGAAAACCTTCACGAGTGTTTTATGGTGTTGTATTCTATTACAAAATGCTGTGAACTCAATGATTAAAGGGTAAAATTTCCCCCAATTTTTCGTAGGACGTGACGGATGTTAAACAAAATAACTGACGTAAACCTGTTTCACGTGTTTTTTTATGCGAGAATGGCACGGAGTCTATGCATTGATCTCAGTGTCTTTGTCGGGCCAAAACCAATTGACGTGATTCGTTCGCCGCCGTCTTGTATTGAACTTGTCATTCTACAGTTTTTCTTTAAAATTTTTAGTGAAGTACAAACAAAACGCTTATGAAGACCACGAGTGTAAACTTATACCCGCAAAGTAAGATCATTAAACAAAGATAAAGTTTAATTTAGTCCTCCAATGTGCCCGTTACTGGAAAAAGCCAGTATGGAAGGGTGTGGGTCGAGAGGGACACTCCCTCACAATCTTTCTCTCTCTCTTCAAATTCCGGACCTGACACTCTTCCCTTTTTTTGTCAAAAGAAAGAAGGACTCATCCTTTTTGGGTCGAGAAGGGATGACACACGAAGAAGGGACACTCAGAGATGACGAGTGTGTCTTCCGAAGACTAGTCATTATGAACCGAGACTGCAGATTCCGAAGACTAGTCGTTTACACACACCCCAAAAGGTGTGGTTCGGTTCAGAGACGTTACGGTCCCCACAAGGTGTCAAATTGAGTTAAGACGGTGATAGGAGGGTCTCTTTCACAGATGGACCTCTAGGGTGTCCAATGGCAGAGTCAGGATGCTCTGACAGGGACAGGGGGAAGTCTACCACCAGGGGTCGTTAAGACTGGTTGGTCGATGTCTAGTCTCCACGGTTACTGGGGAGAGGAACCCAAGGAGGGTCTGGAGTCCCTTTGTGAAGGAATGTAAGTGTCAAAGACTTTCCTGTGTCCACTTGTCGGACCACTTGTTTCCAGGACAGACCAGTCTTCCCAGGACGTACTTCCCCGAGACGAGAGCACCTTAGACCCGCGTAGTGGGAGGGGTACACCTACACAGACGGGTGACCTTCAAGAGGGTTGGGGTGTCTCCGAAGTGATATATCCGTACTAGTTTGTAAATTGAGGTAAAAGTCTAAAAGAGGGAAGAGTTCTCTTGACGCCCCGNCTCCCCAAACGACTTTTAAAGTTCGAAGTTTAGTACCGAACCAGAAAGACCACTGGTCAAGAGTAGGTTCTTGGTAAGTCCTCGGGTGGGTCTCAACGGAGCAATCTTTTTCTGTGAGGATAGTGTGTCCATTAATGTTCAAAGTCTTCAAGACACAGTCCTTGTCTTCAATTCCTGGTTATAATCTTGTTCTCTGTGAGGATCACAAAAACAGTGAAACCTTTAATCTTCTCAAATTCCTCGAAATACGGTCCTTGGTTCTTGTCTCTAGTTATATATATATAAGATAATAGAGTGACAGACAGAGTCCTCCTCGACTTTTCGGTGTTGAGGTGAGTCTTAAGAGGGAGGAGGGGTGAGGTGTCGACCCCTGTTTCCGTGTGTCGATTTCACTTGTCGACGGATGGTATGTGGTAGGACTCTTCTTCTGGGATACCGAATTTTCCAGTTGAGACTCATCAGATTTCTTACTCTAAAGTCTTTACTCTTTTATGTGATACTTGGTCTCCTGACGACTCGACGAAAAGTCTTCGAACTTCCGTTCATCGAAGGTATACTGTCGTGAGAGGACTGTGTGTGTCGGGTGACTGTTGTGTAGGGGGAGAGCTTTCTTGACTAGAGAGAGAGAGAGAGAGAGAGTGTGTGTGTGTCGGGGTGTGGGTGTGTGTGGGTGAGCTAAGGGTCTTCAAGGAGTGAGATCTTCCTAGGGACCGTAAATTCCATTTGTTTGGAGTTATTTTGATCCATTCATAAGTTTTTAGTATCCATAAGATCACCGGACCCAAGTTTATGTAAAGACCCTTTTTGACCGTTCGAAAACGAGATAATTTGTTTCTTACAGGAGGTTGGAAAAGGAACGTTACGTGACGTCATAATTGAGCATATTCGATTGATGCACTGAACACACGTTGTCGGATGATGTGTGTGCACGTGTGTCTTTTGGAGACTTTCTTCCTCACTCTTTGTCCCACCGATCTCTTCTGCCCACCCTTTCTCTAAAGTGAGGTACGGGAAACGTTCAAAACTTAACACATAACACACGTATTCGTAATGGATAAGTTCCATCAGAAAGACTCATTCAATGGGATTTTTCTCACATTTCTTTGAAATCCCAGAGCCGAAGTGTAGGAAAGTCTGGATGGAGAACTTTTCTGATGTCATAAAATAGAGATGGACATGTTATGAATTTATGTGACGATAAAAACGAGCAAATGACCATAAATGTAGACTACGAAGTGTTTTCGTTACCGAAGGTAAGACAGAACAAGTGCTTGTCATAGGTTGGACCTTCGTCCGTGAGTCACTTTCAAACATCCTGTTTACTTATTTACTTACTTATTTAGATTCGTACTTGTGGACCTAGAGGGCCTACCATGTCGTCTACTCTTAGGCGGACGGTTACTTCCCCTGTGTCTAAGTTAGGGACCAGACCCTTCTGAGGTGGACGGTACCTCGTTGATTCGGGTTCTCCGGGTTGATGATTTCGGGCACGCGGATCTCGGGTGGGCGCTGCTCTCTTCGGCGACGCTGCTCTCTTCGGGTGTGAGACGTGGATCTCTTTCGGACGGGCGTCGTTGCTTCTGGGTCACGTTGGTTGCCAATTAACTAACTAATTTTTTTTTTTTGACTTGTGGAAAAGGATAAGTTTTCCAGTCCTTCTTTTCCGAAATTTTTCCGACCCTTTTTCTAACTTGTACGCTCCTAGATACAATGGAGTTGCATTTGTAAGAGTTTTACCTAAGTTCAAAAGTACTCACAACTCTCATAAAATGAGTCTTTGAGTCCACATATACAAAATAATGATTTAAAATTCAGACTTGGAATAAAGGTTTAAGTTAAGGAATAAGAAAATGGGTATACAATAGAAAAAAACAGGTACTACTAAAGAAACAGGACAAAGTACAATTGGTGGTAGTTGGTTTAGGAAATCTAAGTCGTGGGTATTTGAAATGTGGAACAAAGATAATGAGACTGGATGTATTTCTTTTTTCCCTACTACTGTCCTTTTAAAATACTCGTAGGGATAAGTAGAAATAGAAGTTTAATTGATGAAATTATAATTGTTTTGAAGTCTTAGGTTTAAACTGCATGTAAAAACTGTTACTTGGTGATAGCTGTTCAGTAATTTTGTCATAGTGATGAACTAATATCAAACAACCACACAAATAAATTAACAATTATTTTGAAAGGTCCGGTAGTCGTTTTACTTTTAGGAAAAGGGATCCGTAGTGATCCCAACCCCTAGTCATGTCGTGTAGTTCACGGGTTGTGTTTAGGACACTCTACTGTGTCTGAAAGTTCAAGTTGTAGACTTTCTTTAGGATTTACATGATACTATCTTGGTACGTTTCTCTAAGACTTTTCTAAATGTTGGTTTATGTGTGTGGAAGACATTCGACTATGAGTTCTAGTAGTCTGTGGAACAGTGACCACCACCAACCAAATCGGCGACAGTACGGGCTGAGAACGCTGGGGTACCTGATGTCGGACGGTCCGAGGAGACAGGTACCCTAAGAGGTCCGTTCTTATGACCTCACCAAACGGTAAAGGAAGAGGTCCCCTAGAAGGACTGGGTCCTTAGTTTGGTCCAGAGGACGTAACGTCCGTCTAAGAAATGGCTGACTCGATGCTCCCTTCGGGTGGAACAGTGATTCTCACCTTTATTTTGTTCTCGACCCTCTGAAGAGACTCTGGATAGATAGTTGTGAAATGACCATCTGTGGTCGTAAACCAGAGAAAACCAATAAAAGTCAAGGAGGTGATCTGACGTTCGAAGGAGTTTCACCCCTGATATACAAGTGAGTAAGTGAGTAAGTGAGTGAGTGAGTGTGTCAGTTGTTTATTATAACTCGTAGATGATGATAAGATTCGTGACTCCTGTGTCCTCACTTATTTCTTCTATTCTCTCTGTGTGTAGGGATAGGAGTCCCTGAGCGGACGTACGTCCACTCTCCTTTGTCTGTTATGTGTCTTACTTATGTGTCATACAGAGCTACCACTACACACGACGGTTCTTTTTTTCGTAATTGTCTACGTGTTTCCTGACGACAATAGAATATGTCCCACTAGCAATTTCTGGACAGACTATTTAAATTGTTTCTGGAGTCCACCTCCTCCCTCGGTACGTCTGTGGTGCCCCCTCTTAGTCATGTCTTCGATCGCCCGACCTTCTCACCGCACTCTCTCTCCCTCCCACTACTCTACTCGAGTCTCGATACCGTCCCTTGGTCTAGTGGTCTCGTGCCCAATTCTGACACCTAGACGACTCTGTCTGGTGCTGACCTCGTCTCCTCACTGTCTTAGACTGAAGACACAGTCTTCTTAGCGAGATCGTGACATCGTTACTTCTGATCCCCCATTCCCGTGTTCGTCCCTCTGGTCAGTCCTCCTATTTCAGTATTAGGTCCGTTCTCCGTTATGGCCCAATCCGGTTTTGTTACGTCACCTCCCTTAAGGGACCGTCAGGACACCAATGCTGTGACACGAAGGTGACGTTCTCCGTCCCCAAGTTAGGGACCAACCTCTTGTTTCTGGTTCATTCGTCGCGTCGTGTCTTTTTTTTTCTCACGACTTCCTTATTTGTTTGTTTACACAAGAACTTGTTCTCGGAACGGAAAACGATGATAAAGATGATGGCAAAGATGATTTTCGTCTGTGTGTTGTGAAATAACTTTTTACTCTGAGTGGGTTTTCGTTTATCCCGTTCTTCATGTTTTCTTATTACTTCTAGAGTCATGTTAAAGTCTGATCTTATGTGTTGAACCCTTCGTCCATATTTTCCTCCATTGTCCTCTTTGTAGATTGACTGATTGAACATAAATGATCCGTCCGTGTTCCTTTTCTCATACCCCTACGGGTGTTCACACACGTGCGTACGTGTGCGTGTGTGTGTGCGAGCACGAGAGAGAGAGGGGGGAAGAGAGAGAGAGAGAGAGAGTGAGTGTGTGTGTGTGTGTGTGTGTGTTTCGGAGTCCTTTCTACATCTTTGTGTTCCTAGTCTTTACAGGTCAGTCGACCTAGGTACGTGAACACCACTGAGATCTCGTTACACTATGATCTGTTAGGGGATCTATACGATGTTTTCCTGAGGGGTTGGCCGGACCCGAGGTGTCCTTCGAGAAGTGGTACCAAGAGTGGGGACCCTCACGGTGGACTCGGAATGAAGGGTGAGACCTCGGACCCCCTTCCAGGAAAGTGGACGAGGGAACCCCCGTAAAAATGACTGTTTGTGAGTCCGATGGTCTCAGAGGTGAGTGACTCCCACAAGTTACAGTCCGTAGGGGAGTGGGTTGGATCACTCGAGTTCCTAGACTCCTTTACTCTTGGTCCTTCGGGTACGGTGTCTCCGTCCCGAGGACTGCCTTTTCGAGTTGTTTGTTTTGATTCTGGAAATTCCTGTCAAAACAAGAAACAAAAATTTTTCTATATATATATATATATATATATATATATATATATATGTGTATGCGACGACGATGATGACGATTCAGTGAAGTCAGCACAGGCTGAGACACGCTAGGGTGTCTGCCGTCGGGTGGTCCGAGGGGACAGGGACCCTAAGAGGGGTGTTCTGTGACCTCACCCAACGGTAAAGGAAGAGGTTACGTACGTTCACTTTTCACTTTCACTTCAGCGAGTCAGTGCAGGCTGGGAGTCGCTGGGGTACCTGACGTCGGAAGGTCTGAAGAGGTAGGTACCCTAAAAGGTCCGTTCTCATGACCTCACCCCACGGTAACGGAAGAGGGTATATGTGTATATAAAAAAAATTATTTTTTTTGTTCCTTTAGACTCTACTAGGTCAGTTATGAATGGAAAGACGGAGTCATTTTTTCTGGGGACTCCTCGTTGAAGTTGAAAGGGTTCGTGACGCTACAGTGGGGTACATATCAGTCATAGTGATCGGAAAGGTCCTCTCATAAAGTGTAACGATCTATAAAGTTGACAGATTTTGTGGACAGTGTGAGGGGATGGGGTCCGGTCCTTCCTGTCTCATGTTCGTTCGGGTGGGGATCATAGAGAGGGAAAGACATTAGTGTCTCCGAGGTTTCTTCTTTTCCTTACCCAGATTCTCTCTTCTAAAGTGACCTTCACGAAATCCTTCCGGGGTCCACTTATGGTACTGTTTCTGCTTACAGAATTATGGGTTAAATCACTTTATTTCAGAATTCTTTATGCAAAGTCAGAAGACATCACAAATACTATAATTGACCTTCTATACCGTCTAATTTTTATATTTACGTCTTTGAAAGACCGTCAGGTCACCAATCCTGCGGTGCGAGGGTGAAGTCCCCCGTATCCAAGGTGGGGTCCAGTCCCTCGATTCTTAGGTGGTACTACGTGTCGAATTTATTCATTTGTTTATTTCATATAAAAAACGATTAGAAACAGTCAGTGCTACATCAGTCAGGTACTAGAACTGAGACCCAGATGACAACTTTACGTTCAACAGAAAGTATATGATACAGGTGGTACAAACTGGACATAAAAAGTCGAGAACTGAAATTCTTCTTTTTGTTTTTGGACTTTTGCAAGTACTTCACTAGATATACGTCCCAGGTAGATTTGAAAATTCTGAAGAAAAGGTAGAAAAAATCAAAAGATTAGGTATAATTAGCTAGTCGTTAAAAAAAAATCATTGAACTTTAATGACCTAGTAAGGTTTCGTAAACTTTATAAAAAGTGTTTTGGTAAGAAAAGCTTGAGTTTAAAGTGGTTGACCGTATAAATATGGTGTATTAATGTTAAAAGTCACATAATGTTGTTCATATATGTCTATATCTCTATTTATGTTACGTATATAAAGTTTTTTGTATTTATGTCCCTAGTTATGTTGACCGACCCTCGGGTGCACCAGACCTTGGACAGTCCTGGTCGTCGAGTGTCTCGTCTTCGTTCACGAGTCACATAGCTCACCAATTTCGTCTCCGACCCGTTCTCTGACAGGTGACATGTAGTCCACGTGACATTCTTACAGATTAATAGTGGTTACGGGGTTGGATTTCCAAAATAGCTTTACAGTGGTATTAATCATTTTGTAGATGCCTCCCCTTAAAAGGACGATGACTACGAACAAATAGTTGTCCTTTTCGTCTGTCTCTAAACTTCCTTTCTCTTGAGTAAAAGTAGTACAACAACTCAGAGGGGGAGATCCGAAGGACGGACGGACAGAGGAAACATTGACATAGTGTCTCGGACTGTAAATTACTCACGAGTTATTTCGACGAGTCATTTGAACGACTTATACAAGTGTGTGGGGTTGGACCTAGTCATAGAGTCGACGATAGTGACGACCGGATATTTATTTTAAAAGACTCCGACCTTTTACCTTACGATCTTCCAAACTGAGTACCAGATAATAGACGATTATAAAAGGTAGAAAAAGAAATGTAACATACATACAAAGAACTGTGACCAATTGATTTAAATATTTAGTCCCAGGATAAGTATGAATGTAATAATAACAAAATTACGATTATAGCTATCATAAGACATTTAATAAGATAGAACTAATTTCGGTAATCGCGAGTAATTTTTTATTTTAACCCAACTTACAGGATAACTCAAACTTAAAGTGTAAGGGTGTTACGCACCGCCGATTATGAAGGTCAAAGACCGTGATGATGACTCTTGTATTTTCAAGAGGACCTTGATTGTTTAATGAAGGGAAGGTTGTGTTAATATATTAGACTCGTAACTTACCGTGGGATCTCTAATAAGGCACCAGGTTTTAGGGAGGGTTAATTCCCAAGGTTAGTTTTTGGTGAGTTGAAAAACCCTGTTCCTCCCTACAAATAGAAATTTAGGGTACAATGTCTTACGACGTGGCTATATCATCCGAGAATTGTATATAATCAAATTTGTTTAGATTTTATGTGGGTAAAGTAATTGAAATAAGAAGGATCCGAAATCGACATAATAGATGACTTAGACATTAATTTCTAAACGTACTTAGAAGACGAGTAATTGGTTACAAGTTTTTCTTTAAGTCATCTCCTTTGAAGCACTAGTCAGTTTACAAAATTGTAGTTACGACGAACATGACCATGTATTTAGAAATTGTCTTTTATCTTTTGGTTCAGAAGTAATGAAACGAATAATAGGTATTTCCCAAAGGTTAAATAGGTTTTATAAGTGTACAAGAGTTAAGGAATACTAAATAAATTGTACATTTAATTTATGCTAAATAAATTGTACATTTCAGAAAGTAGTGAGTATGTTAATATATGGGAAGAGGAATATTAACCCCAAGGGTGTCTAAATTGGCATAATGATGTCATTCTGTACGATAATACGATTAATCAAAAGGGAGGTTAATTGTCGGACACTAGGGTAGACTAAAGGGTGTTATGCTGTACTATTACCTCTCTTGTTTCGGAGACCCCGTCATTTGTAGTGGTCAGTAAAATGAAATACGTTCATACATAAGGTTTTGTCATGTGTTAAATGTCGTTCCGTGACGGATCGTCGATAATGTTACGTAGCCAAAACTCATGAAAGTGTTATATAAGAACCTGTGTTTCATATGTAAAGGTTTAGATCAAAGGATGACAAAGCGACTTTCCCTTGTGTGTTTGAGAGAGTTGTCTTGGTAATATCACGAAAATAATTGAAAAAAAAAGGGTCCGTTATTTAAAGGTGAAGGAGGATTTATAGAAACCTGTCGTTGAAGACCGTTGGGTAGACAGAAAGTAGTGTCGAAGAAAAGTATTGATTGCCCAGTTCAAGAAAAGAGAGGTAAAGTTGTGCTACATGACATGAACGTCGGGACGGTGCTGTCGGGTGACGACGTACGACCTTATGTCGTATAACTTAAAGTGACAGGAAGTGACAAAGGTCAAATTGACGGTAAAAGGGTGGCATGTGTGCTCTCCTTGCGCAAGGGTGTCCGTAGAATACTTAAAGGTTTCGTCGATAAGAAACTCTTAAATGTTTTTTCTTTTTTTTAAATGGAAGAGACTTAAGGGAAATAGTGGTCTCTTTGCCGAAACTCCTCAAATCACTAAAAAAAAAAATTCATGGGATATGTTTTTCTTTGACTAAGATTCGTAAAGATAAAACGTTCGTTTAAATTAGGATTTCTAGAAGGATTCCGTTACCTCCTTACAGGCCCGTTTCTTAGAATTTTCTGGCTAAAACCGAAAGGGTTAATTTTACTTTTTTAAAAGTTGGGTGTTTCTAATAGAATAGTTTAACAGGAAAGAAGAGTCCGAATATGGTATACCTGATGGGTCGCGTCACCGTTTATTTGTTGACCGAAACCGAAAACGTGTTGCGGGATTTAGAAGGATTCTGAGGGGGGTGGCGGAGCCCGAGGGTCTGCATGTATTAGGGAGCCGTTTGGGGCTTGGACGGTTACTTCACCTACGAAAGAGGCGGTGTTTCCCGGCCGGGGCGCGGCGCACGTGCCGCCGAGGACGTGTGTGTGTACACGGCCCGACCGGACTGTGTTCGCGCCCCGACGGGAGGGGCCTGGGGTTCGGCGTCCGGGCCGGGCTTTGGGCGCGCGAGAGGGGCCGGTGGCGGAAGACGGGCGGCGGGGAGAGAGGAGTCACTGTCCTCCGGGCGAGCGCTCACGGGGCCGGCGCTCGACGGCAGGGGCACCGGGCTTGGAGTCTGGGTGAAGGGGAGGCGGGTGGCAGGAGCAGGGAGAGGGGGAGCGGGAGCGGAGTCCTTTAAGGCAGCCTTGAAGTGAGCCCGGCTTCGCTCGCCGGCCCGGGCCCGGCGCGGGGGGTGGGGCGCGGAGTCAGGCTCCACTGGTGGCTGGGGCCTCTGGGGGCCGGCCGGGGCGCGGAGTGGAGGAGGAGTGAGAGCGACGCCTTTGTGTCCGTGCGCCGGGCGAAGAACATCGGCAGCGGCAGTATCCACGCCCAGACCAAGCTGAACTCGAAGTAGTAGGAGGCCCGGGCCCAACCCCCCACGCCGCGCCCAGAGCCCTCAGCTCCCACCCCTCGGGCGAGGCCTGCCGGCGCGCGCGCGCGCGCGGGGGCCGAGCCGGTTCCCTTCGTCCCTCCCCCTCGGCGATGAGGCAATGTGCCGAGGCGGCGACCGAGCGGCGCCGGCGGAGTAAGGGGGGCCGGCTCCGGGGCGAGGCGGCGGCGGCAGTGCCGACGGCAGCGGCGGCGGCGGCGCCGGCGGCGGGGGAGACGGCGGCGGTGGGGGCTGCTGCTGGCGCGGCGGTAGAACCCGCGCGACGCAGTCGCCGCATTCCGGCGCGGCCGGACGCCCTGCCGGCGCGCGAGCGTCGCGGCCGGCGCAAGCCCTTAGCGCGGGAGGGTCAGGCGGGCCGCATTTGCTCGCAGACCCTACTCTCCCGCGGCGCCGAGCTGCGCCGGTGATGCGGTCATCGCATCCCCGCCCCTGCCCCTCGTCGAGACCCTCCTTCGCTTCCCCTTCTCCCACGCCCACGACCCGACGGGGAGAGGCGATTCCTCCGCCTTCGGTCTTAAACGGGTTCCAGTGCGGCGGACCAGGAACCCGAACGAGTAGGTAGTCCCTCGCCCACTCTCCCTCCAGATCTCCATTTTTCATCTTACGTCAATTTGCGTTACCTCTCCCGTTGGGCTCTAAGGACCCTAATTCGTGACTTGTCTTTGCCCCGTCTTCCACCACGTGCAACGGAACTGTAGGTCCTAGAGACTGTCAGATACCCGACCCAGTACATTAAGTAACTTTCCTGTCCATAAAATGGAATGTAGAGAAATAGAACGTTTTTCCGTTTACGAAGGACAAACCCATATGTCCTCCCGATCTTTCCTCACTCTTTCTGTCACACGTTTAGTATTCCGTAGTAGTAAACCCGTCATTTTCTCCTCTGTGACACCTACAGCTTATCTAAGAGGTCCCTTTCTGTCGGTCTGCGGGAGGTCGTTCCATTTTCCTCACACTGAACAAGAATTATCGGGTGTGGCTTTCATCACGTACACCTACGGGGCCTCCAAGACTTTTAGGACACACCCTAAACAAACACTTAACGAATAATGGGAGGGGGGAAAAAAAAAGAAAAAAACTTAAACCCACATAAATCGTATCAGGTTGGGTGAGGTGACAAGAACGGACCTCTTAGGGTCCCTGTCCCCTCGGACCACCCGACGGCAGATACCTCAACGTCTCTCAGTCTGTGCTGACTTCGCTGAATCGTCGGAGTCGTATCAGGTTTTTCTAGTCCTAAACTTCGGTTTGTTTGGATTCGACCTTAAGTAAATGTATTAGATATGGGGAGATTTTATCTTTATTTACGTAAACTGTGGACCGTGTATCATCAGTGTATTATGTAACATTGATGTTTGTATGGAGCTAAATAAAATGAAACAAAAACAGAAAAATGTTTAACTACCTGGCACCGTTAGGACGTAACTCGTTGAAAAAAGGTTGTCATAAACGAGTGAATAGAGACACAGTGTAAAATCATTAAGAATTTTATGACGTTCGAAGAGTAATATGATACTAGTCACTAGAAACTTCAATAACAGTATTGAACGACTTCCGAGTCTACTACCAAACGTAAAAAATCATTACTCCAAAAAGAAAAAAAACCAACGTCACCCAGAAGTAACGACGAGTGTCCGAAAGAGATCAACGTCACTCGTCCCCGATGAGGGAACGACGCCACAGACCCGAAGAATAACGTCACCGAAGAGAAGAACGTCTCGTGTCACGAAGGGACTACCGAGTCTACCATTTCTTAGACGGGTGTTACACCCTCTGGACCCAAACTAGGAACCCAACCCTTCTAGGGGACCTCTTCTCTTACCGATGAGTGAGGTCATAAGACCGGACATCTTAAGGTACGTGTCATATCAGGTACTTCAGCGTTTCTCTGCGTTGACTTACTGAAAGTGAAAAAGAACAACGTGTCGTGTCCGAGATCTCGAACCCGAGTCATAAACACCGAGTACCCGAATCAATGGGGCACCGTACACCCTAGAAGGACCTCCTCTCTAGCTGGACCAGCTACAGGGAACGTAACGTTCCACCTAAGAATTGGTGACCTGGTGGTCCCTTCGCGTACTTCATGGAAATTTAATTCCATATACGTAACAAAAAATCTGTATTACGATAACGTGTGAATTATCTAATATCATATTTCATCTTCTGAGATGTGTACCTGTAGTGGTCTATCAGTAGTGACTTTAGTCTAACTAATATAAGAAACGTAGGTTTCTACCTCTTCGACATATGTCAGTTGTTTTTGTTCTGGCTCTCGACTGACACCGAGTCTAGTACTTGAGGAATAGCGGTTTAAGTCTGAATTTAACTTCTTTCATCCCTTTTGGCGATCTGGTAAGTCCATACTGGATTTAGTTTAGGGAATACTAATATGTCACCTTCACTCTTTATCTAAATTCCCAGATCTAGACTATCTATCTCACGGACTACTTGATACCTTACTCCAAACACTGTAACATGCCCTCTGCCCCTAGTTCTGGTAGGGGTACCTTTTCTTTACGTTTTTTCGTTTTACCGACAGACCCCTCCGGAATGTTTATCGACACTTTTCTTCTCTCCTCTTTTCCTTTCTATATTCGTAGACGTACGTCTCAAGGTTTCTTATCGTTCTTCTCTATTCTTTCGGAAGAAGTCGTTAGTTACGTTTCTTTATCTCCTCTTGTTGTCTTACCCTTTCTGGTCTCTAGAGAAGTTCTTTTAATCTCTATGGTTCCCTTGTAAAGTACGTTTCTACCCGAGCTATTTCCTGTCTTTACCATACCTGGATTGTCTTCGTCTTCTATAATTCTTCTCCACCGTTCTTATGTGTCTTCTTGACATGTTTTTTCTAGAAGTGCTGGGTCTATTAGTACTACTACACTAGTGATTAGATCTGGGTCTTTAGAACCTTACACTTCAGTTCACCCGGAATCTTTCGTAGTGATGCTTGTTTCGATCACCTCCACTATCTTAAGGTTACCTCGACAAAGTTTAGGTCTTTCTACTACGACACTTTCACGACGTGAGTTATACGGTCGTTTAAACCTTTTGAGTCGTCACCGGTGTCCTGACCTTTTCCAGTCAAAAGTAGGGTTAGGGTTTCTTTCGGTTACGATTTCTTACGAGTCTGATGGCGTGTTAACGTGAGAAGAGTGTGTGATTATTTCATTCCCAGTTTTAAGAGGTTGGGTCTGAAGTCGTTATGCACTTGGCACTTGAGGGACTACAAGTTCGACCAAAATCTTTTCCGTCTCCTTGGTCTCTAGTTTAACGGTTGTAGACGACCTAGTACCTCTTTCGTTCTCTCAAGGTCCTTTTGTAGATAAAGACAAAATAAGTGATACGGTTTCGGAAACTGACACACCTAGTGTTATTTGACACCTTTTAAGACTTTCTCTACCCTTATGGTCTGGTGGACTGGACGGAGAACTCTTTGGACATACGTCCACTCCTTCGTTGTCAATCTTGACCTGTACCTTGTTGTCTGACCAAGGTTTATCCTTTTCCTCATGTAGTTCCGACATATAACAGTGGGACGAATAAATTGAAGATACGTCTCATGTAGTACTCTTTGCGACCCGACCTTCTTCGTGTTCGACCTTAGTTCTAACGGCCCTCTTTATAGTTATTGGAGTCTATACGTCTACTGTGGTGGGAATACCGTCTTTCACTTCTCCTTGAGTTTTCGGAGAACTACTTTCACTTTCTCCTCTCACTTTTTCAACCGAATTTCGAGTTGTAAGTCTTTTGCTTCCAGTACCGTAGACCAGGGTAGTGAAGTACCCTTTATCTACCCCTTTGTCATCTTTGTCACAGTCTGAAATAAAAACCCCCGAGGTCTTAGTGACGTCTACCACTGACGTCGGTACTTTAATTTTCTGCAAACGAGGAACCTTCTTTTCAATACTGGTTGGATCTGTCATATAAGTTTTCGTCTCTGTAATGAAACGGCTGATTCCAGGTAGATCAGTTCCGATACCAAAAGGGACACCAGTACATACCTACACTCTCAACCTGACACTTCTTCCGACTCGCGGTTTCTTAACTACGAAAACTTGACACCACAACCTCTTCTGAGAACTCTCAGGGAACCTGACGTTCCTCTAGGTTAGTCAGGTAAGACTTCCTCTAGTCGGGACCCTAAAGAAACCTTTCTTCCTACGATTTCGATTTCGAGGTCATGAAACCGGTGGAGTACGCTTCTCAACTGAGTAACCTTTTCTGACTACGACCGTCCCTAACACCCGTCCTCCTCTTCCCCTGCTGGTTCCTACTCTACCGACCTACCGTAGTGGCTGAGCTACCTGCACTCAGACTCACTTAAGGTCCTCTACCACTACCTGTCCTTCCGGACTGCACGACGGTAAGTACCCCAGCGGTTCTCACCCTGTCCTGGCTCGCTGACTCGACTGTGTCATATTTGTAAACGGGACCCTTTGTTTTCAAGGGCACTGAAGACGTTATAAACGTTAGAACGTGTTAACGAAACAACGGTATAAACGAAGTAACGTACCGGACCTTCACTTGGTCGTTATAGAGGCTCCAAACGGATATTACAATAACCGTAAAGTGATTCGGGACCTGTGTCTTCTATACCTTAAAGTCAATCAACATCAATTAGAAGTGTCTAATCGTCTTAAGGGGTTTAGGACCAGTAAAACCGATAGAAAGATCGAAGGAGGAGACGGTAAAACAGAGATTAAATAAAAAATTTATAAATAAATAACCCCACGGAGTCCATTGTACACCCGAAGAGTAACACCACACATCCGAGTCATCAACCACCGTACGTCGAATCAACGGGGCACCGTACTCCGTAGAATCAAGGGACTGGTCCCAACTTGGACTGGTCCTTAGTTTGGGTACAGAGGACGTAATCTTCCGTCTAAGAATTGGTGCCCTGGTACTCCCTTCAGGGTTTGTGGGGTTAAAAATTTTTACCTTGTACATTAACTTGTCTATGAAGTGTTTTATTCTGGGTTTTTACGGGTTCCTTGTGTGTCTTTTCACGAATTCTAGTAATAATAATCCATTGATATTTTGACGTTTCTCTATGTCACAGTGTGAGTAATCTTACTTATTTTAGTTTTTCTGAACGTTGTGATTTACAACCGATCCTATACTCGTTGACTTCGAGACTATGTCACCAACACACGGTCAACATGTTACTTTGTGGTGAGGCTTCTTTGAAAATCTTTTAAGAATGATTCAATCTGGATTGAACGACGACGACGACGACGATTCAGCGGAGTCAACGCAGGCTGAGACACGTTGGGGTGTCTGCCGTCGGGTGGTCCGAAGGGGCAGGGACCCTAAGAGGTCCGTTCTTGTGACCTTACCCAACGGTAAAGGAAGAGGTTACGTACCTTCACTTTTCACTTTCACTTCAGCGAGTCAGCACGGGTTGAGAATCGCTGGGGTACCTGACGTCGGATGGTCCGAGGAGGCAGGTACCCTAAGAGGTCCGTTCTCGTGACCTCACCCCACGGAAACGGAAGAGGTTCTGGATTGGATACTGGGTCGTTAAGGTAAGGATCCGTAAATGAGTTATCTTCACTTCTATTTACAGGTGTTTTTGAATGTACAAATACCGTCGGAATAAACATTATTAGGGTTTAACCTTCATCGGGTGCACAGTATTCCTTTTATTTATTTACTACCATATAAGCACGTTAACTTATGATGAGTTAGTATTTTGTCTAACGACTGTGTACGTTATTATACCTACTTAAGGTTTTTGTAATATTCACTTTCTTCGATGAGTAAAACTTTTCACATACAACCCTTGAGGAACAGTCAGTCAGGTCACCAATCCTGAGACCCGAAAGTGACGTCCCCGCGTCCAAAACTAGGGACCAACCCTTTGGTCCTAGGGTGTCGGTACGTCATATCGGTTTTTTTTTTTTTTCACATATAATATATATATATATAGGTAAAGATATTTTATATTTATGTCTGGTTTGATTAGACACTACTATCTTTAGACTATCACCAACATCGTCCCGACTCCTTCTTTAACAGACCTTTTCCCGTCTTTTGTGTATGACCCCCGTATTTTTACAAAATACAGGACAAAATCCGTCGCTAATATGTCCTCATACGTTAACAGTTTTGAGCAACTTGACTTATAGATTTTAGACACGAAAAATAACATACAAGTAATACAAAATTAAATTTTCCAATTTTTAGTCACTAAAAAATTATAGGGTCCTCTTTTGTTACTCTTTTAGTTTAATTTTATGTTAAGGTAAATTTTATGGTATTCTTAGGAATCCTTATTTAAATTGTTTTGTAAAAGGTGATTTGTAATATTTTTCAACAACTCTCTCTGACTTCTTCTAGATTTACTTACCTCTCTATTTGGAATAATTAGGTAACTTTCTAAACTCTCACAATTCTGCAATTAGGAGGGGTTGAACTAGACATATAAGTTTCGTTAGGGTTAGTTTCAGTACGGGTGTAACATTAGGGGTCTTAAATGTATCTTTTCCCCTGGGAGGTCTATACTAATTCCTAGAGTTCTACTCCTATAATCGGACGTAATAGACCTACCCAGGTTTCATTAGTTTTCACACGAATCTTCCCTTCCTTCCTCTGTCCTCTCGGTCTCAGTCTCTTCTACTACACTCCTGTCGTCATCTCCAGTCTCCCTCTCTCTAGATGTCTGCGACCAAAATTCTACAACCTTACCCGGCATCTACGGTCACCGGACGTCTTCGATCTCTTTCGTTCTTTCTCTAACAGAGGTTTCGTCGGTCTCTTTGTTGAGAGCACTGGGTGAATCCTGGAGACTGGGGACTTTGTCAATTCTATAATTGTTATTTAAACGCAACAACAACAAAAGGAAAAAACCGATACGGAGCACCGTATACCTTAGAATCAAGGGAGTGGTCCCTAGGAGGGGATGCAACCCTCGCACCTTAGAATTGGGGACCTGGTGGTCCCTTCAGGGATTTAAACACAACAAAATCTGGGGATTTATATACACCTAAACAAAGGCGTCGTTATCCTTTACTTATGTGGACCGTTTTTTACTTTTGTATACAGGTGTTTTTCTGAACATGTTTTACAAGTGTCGTCGAAATTAAGTATTATCGGTTTGTTGTGTCTACAGGTGGACACTACGTCCCCGCAAGACCCCCACCACATCCTTCCCGACCCCTCCACCTAATTGATTTTTCTCTGTCTTAAAATACCCTTACACATTTCAAGATGTAGAACTATCCCCACACCCACGGGAGGTCCGTTTTTGGTTCGTATATGGTCACCAACTTATTCGACCCTAAAAACGAAGAAGGTCATTACCTCTTGTGTATGGTCCCTCCTCGGATCCCGTAGAGTCCACAATTTTTGTTGAATCAAATCCACTAAACCCTGTTCAAAATTTCTTTGTCCCGAAACAAGACCTAACCTACGACAGCCCTTGGTCCCATCAAGATACCCATAGAATTTTTTAGAAGGGATCTTCCTCCCTCCTTACTTGTTCAGTATTGACCACGTTTTCGTCAGAGAGTATAGTCGATCCTCTCTCCACACAAAATATAAATGACCAAATGACACTTGAACAAAAAGAGACACGAATCTATTCTAATATTGCCGAAGGGAGTATCGAGTCAGCCATTTCTTAGACGGACGTTACGTCCTCTGGCCCCAAACTAAGGACCCAGCCCTTCTAAGGGGACCTCTTCCTTTACCGTTAGGTGAGGTCATAAGAACGGACCTTTTAGGGTACCTGTTTCCTCGGACCGTCTGATGTCAGGTACCCCAGCGTTCTCAGCCTGTGTTGAATCGCTGATTTGGTGGTGTCTGTGCTAATATTTCAAAAAACTGAAACTCAGTGTCACAGTGGAAGAGACTACGACTACAATCTACTGTAGTAAATATAGGTTGTCCTCTCACTGAACCGGAGTGACACTCGCGGTCCGTTGAAGGTCGTAGGGTTTCGGACGAACATTCCCAGTCCGGTCAAGGACCTACAGTCCCCGACGAAAAGAGAAAGAATCCGTTCACTCAATTTACTAACCTAGGTAGACAGTTTTCCCATCTCAATCCTAAACGTATAATGCAACAGTCCACCAGGGGTTTACGGAGATATTTCTTTTATTTTTAGTTATTTAACGTCATGGAGGTGTGTCAGCTTATGATGAGTCGTTGTCTTTCCTTATTTGGTGGATACGTCCGTTGTAGTACCTACTTAGAGTCTCGGTATACGACTCGTTTTATTCAGTCTGTGTTACCTCCTGTATGACATACCAGGGTCGCAACAAATTACACATACACACACACATATATATAAATATACTGACGTGGTCCAGAATCAACGTCGAACACCCTAGATCGAGGGACTGGTCTCCAACTTGGGTCCGGGTGACCTGGTGGTCCCTTCACGAGACCAAGGTCAAAGGACTATGAGACCCCTTCTAAGTTACTACTTCTTTCACAACTGGTGTGTCCCCGTCGTGTCGCCTGGAAAAGTCTCACTACCTTTCCATGACATCGAAGCGACACCACCACCAATGTACGGACACGAATCAGCGAGTCAGTACAGACTGGGAAACGCTGGGAGATCTGACATCGGCTGGTCCGAGGAGGTAGGTACCCCTAAGAGGTCCGTTCTTATGACCTTACCCAACGGTACGGGAGGAGGTCCCCTAAAAGGGTTGGGTCACTAGCTTGGGTCCAGGGGTCGTAACATCCACATAAGAAATGGTAGACTCGGTGGTCCCTTCGGGTCCTTATGGCCTCACCCATCGGAAAGGGAAGAGGTCCCCTTGAAACACCGGGTTCTTAACTTGGTCCCAGAGGACGTGACGTCCGCCTAAGTAATGGACGACTCGATGGACCCTTCGGACCAATGTACGGATAAAAATAGTTTTGAGTCTTGACATAGGGACTTTGCCCACTTAAAATGACGTACATTTGCACTGATTTTTTAATGGTTCAATCCCCATTCACTCATATCCCTAGTTACATTGTTCACACCGTCTAACAACTGACAACTTCGAACCACCACCCATATACCATCGAAATAATGTGAAAACACAAATAGAAACTCTAAAAGGTATAAAAAAATAAAATTACCTTTCCCTTTAGAGACACACTACTGCCGTTTCTACAGTCTCAGTAAACTGACAAACAGGGAGGGGCGAGGTCAGGGGGAAGGACATGAGAGAAACGTATAATTACTCGACCACTGGGATCTAAGAGTTTGACTGGAGGACGGAGAGGACGCGACTTTATTTGATCTTGGTAAACGAAACTGTAAAGAACCACCAGGAGAAGTCTTTAAAGATTATGGTAAGCTAAACACCGAAAATGTTCCAAACGGGGTAACACTCCAGAGAATTAAGGGAGTCGAACCCCTAGGAAAGGGTGAATTATACATAAAAATAAATAATAGAAAGGAGATTATACATAAAAATTTCTACGGGAAGAGGAGTGTTACCGGAGAAACTATACCGTCATTTGGTACGTCCCGATTAAAAAAAATTCACCGACAAGAAAACCTAAACACGGTACGTAAATAGTGTCCGAAGGTTATTTCGTGAAAATTATCTTTACCCGAGGTCCCAAAGATACCCGACATTGAAAAAGTTGTTAAGGAAAGTAAAGAGGGGGACGATTACGGGAGTAAGACAGGGTCAAAGAGAAAGATTTTGACTCGTTAGGTTACTACCTAAAGGGGGGAGGGAAAGGGCAATCGTTCGACTTACACATAACACCAGTGATAACTGACTCACCAAATGGGCACTGGTGAGTCACGGGGTCACACCAGTGACGTGTCTGGATCTAAGGCAAATGTTAAAGGACGTCACCCCAAAGTTCATAATTATAAACGGTTCGTAGGGCGTGAGGACCGATGTGGTTAGGAGTGGTAATGCAACAGTTGATGAGTGAGAGTTAGATGTCCTATTTTAGGGTTGAAGGTGTGGATAATCTCACCGATTTTATTTTTCTGGTTTGTCGGGTTTAAAACCACTTCTACTTTCGTTAAGTTTCAGTATACGATGGTCACCCTTTACATTTTACCACGTCGGTGAACCCTTTTGTCAAATCGGTAAAGAGTTTTACAGTGTTTCAACGATAAACCAGATCGTTGAGGTAGGGATCCATACATGGGTTCTCTACATTTTCATACACAGGAATGTTTACTCGTCCTTACAAGTGACATCGTAATCAGTGTTAAGGGTTTCCGGGTGATTATCCATTTACCTAATTTTTACCACGACATAGGGATGTTACCTTATAATGAAACGTTGTTTTTCCTTGAACTATGGTCCGTTGCTGACATTACTTAGAGTTACACCGATTCTTCGGTCGGATATCTTTTCACGTATAACATATTGGGGTAGAAATATTTTGAGATCCTTTACGTTTGATTGGATATGACTGTCTTTCGTCTAGTCCGTGTTTCCGACCCCTACCCCGCTCCTTAATGGTCAGTAATAAAACTAAAGTGCCCGAATATGTATACAGTTTTAAATAGTCTGACATGTGAGATTTATTCCCGTATAGAGTAAATATGGGGAAGTGTCTATGACTCAAAAAAAAAATTATTTAACTCCCAACCACCGTTGGACCGTAGTTCGTTCAGATATACACGGTCAATTTTAATAATAATAATAAAAATTTTTTCATAAATAAACCGACGTCGTCCAGAATCAATACCGTGAATCAACACCGTACGCCCTAGATCAAGGGACAGGTTCGTAACTTGGACCCGGGGAACGTAAGCCTCGTGGTGCAGAATCGGTGACCTGGTGATCCCTTCAGTGTCTCGGTAAAAAAATTTTAGTTTAAAATGACCTCATATCAATGAAATGCTATCAACACAATCAAAGGTAACATGTCGTTTCATTTAGTCGACATACGTATGTGCATTGGTAAGAAAAAGTCTAAAGGAAGGGTAAATCCAGTGGTGTTTCGTGACTCAGGGGACGCGAGATGTCATCCAAGAGTAATCAATGAGACACGTAGTATAGTCGCCGTATATACGCAGTCGGGGTTAGAGGGTTGAGTAGGTCGGAGAGGGAAAGGAGGGAGTCACAGGTATGCACATAAGAGATGCAGACACAGAGACAAAGACAAAACGCTTATTCTAGTAGACAGTAGATGGTAAAAGGTTGTCGTAAACGAGTGAAGCATAGACAATATAAAAGAATTAAGAACGTTGTAAAGTCTGAAAAAGTAATAATAAACAATACGACTAGACACGAGAAACTACAATGATGACACTGAGCGACTTCCGAGTCTACCATCAATCGTAAAGAGTCGTTATTTCGTAAAAATTTAATTCTATACGTATAACAAAAAGTCTGTACTACGACACTGTGTGTTGTCGCGTAGCATTGAATACTTTCCCTTCAACGAGTCAGCACAGGTTGAAAGACGCTGGGGTACCCGACATCGGATGGTGCGAGGAGGTAGGTACCCTAAAAGGTCCGTTCTCATGACCTCACCCCACGGAAAAGGAAGAGGTCTCCTAGAAGGACTGGGTCCCAAGCTTGGGCCCAGACGGCGTAACATCCGTCTGCGAAATGGTAGACTCGGTGGTCCCTTCAGGATGGGATTGAATATACGTGGCCCTTTATCTTTTTACACACACCGGTAAAATGACGTTAGGTGAAATGACGTCTCCAGACTTTGACTTGGTCGGTATAGAGGTCCCAGACGGATACACGCATGAAATACAGTTAATATGGAGTTATTTCGACTTTTTTTTTTTTTTCTTATTTTTATCCCTGAAGGGGTCGTCAGGTCACCAATTGTGAAGCGGAAGGTTACGTCCCCGTGTCCAGAGGTAGGGACCAACCATGTGATTCTGGGGTGTACGGTGAGTTATATTGGTTTGTATTGTTTATTTTTCTTATGTCTGAGGACCCGAACCCCTTCCCTCGAGGTCCGACGAAGAGACCAGTGAGACACTAGCCGCGGATCCGGCCAGAGTCCGGTGAGATTTGACAGGTTACGTCGAGTCTGCGAGCGTCACCGGGTGACACCCTCCGGAAGGAGAACGACTGCAAACGCGGGGAGTAGGGGTCTTCGGTGGTCGAGTGAAGGTTGGGGTCGGTGACCCGGCGAATCGCAGCGACCGTCAGGGAGGTACCAGTCCTACGTAGTCGCAGTGTCAGCGAAGACGTAAGGGTCAGATCCAAGGACGTGGTGTGTCGTCCTATTCCTTTACCGTCGGGTGAGGTCATACGAACGGACCTCCTAAGGTACCTGTCTCCTCGGACCGTCCGATGTTCCGTACCTTAGTGTCAGCCTGTGCTGACTCATTGTGTGTGTGTGTGTGTGTGTGTCTCGTCCTTACACCTCAGAAACAAGGGGTTCAGAAGTAAGTGACGTGCGTGCGTGTGCGAGTGCACGTGTGTGTGTGTGTGTGTGTGTGTGTGTGTGTGTGTGTCTCGTCCTTACACCTCAGAAGAAGTAAGGGGTTAGTCCCTGACTTGGGTTCGGTGGGTTCACCGACTTGGGTTCAGAATCTTCGTACCTCGGAACTGATGACCTGTCGGTTTCAGGGAAGGCGTCTCTGTCAANGCGTGCGTGTGCGAGTGCACGTGTGTGTGTGTGTGTGTGTGTGTGTGTGTGTGTGTCGTCCTTACACCTCAGAAACAAGGGGTTCAGAAGTAAGTGACGTGCGTTCGTGTGCGAGTGCACGTGTGTGTGTGTGTGTGTGTGTGTGTGTGTGTGTGTGTGTGTGTCGTCCTTACACCTCAGAAGAAGTAAGGGGTTAGTCCCTGACTTGGGTTCGGTGGGTTCACCGACTTGGGTTCAGAATCTTCGTACCTCGGAACTGATGACCTGTCGGTTTCAGGGAAGGCGTCTCTGTCAAAAAAAAAGTGGCCACAGGAAAGATGTCTTCCCCTACCGAGAAGCCTCTGGTGAGGACGGTCCTGTAGTAAGTGCGTCGATTGTTAACCTTTCATCGATGATGAGTCATATTCTGGACCCGATGCTAGGACCTGTTCCAACAGTCTCTCTTTTAGCAGATCGTGGACTCGTCGAAGGTGTGTCGGACCTCTTGAAACCGCGGGTCCCGTATGGTCCTCTTTGGAGATGGACCTGAAACGTCATCCCACCCAAGATGGTTCTTTCCGAAGAGTCTCCTGTATTAAATTAGACTTCTTACTTTTTCTGGGGACTCACCTACCCCCACCCTCTTAAAGGAGGGTGTACCTTATGGTGTTCGGTTTTTCGGACTTCAACTCTTTCCCGTAGTCACATCGACCTAAGACCTTAAACCTCGAAACAAAACCAGCTGTCTACTTTGACAATCCGGTGCGTACCTCGGACGGTAACGGATCTAAGATCTTCCGAGACGTTCCGTTGTACATTGAAACCTTCCTAAAATTCTACTTCTCATGGAAACAAATGTACACAGAGAGTTTTGATTGACACTGATCCCACCCCTCTCGTTACCTTTAGTCTCGTTTCGATGTCCGTTCCCTGGAGAATCCCGTAACGTGACCAAGACCCCCTCCAGGTGTCATCGTGTTTCGCTCCTCGTCGTCTTTCCCGACCCCGACACCCCACAGAACGTCAGGACGGAGGTGTGGGTCGTAGTAGTGGATGACGGTCATCTGGCGGTTTATTAGAGGACTCTGAAACAGGACTTTTGGGTGAGATTCTTTCAGTGACTAGGTAGGAGACTCTCGGTTCTCATGAAATACAAGTAACCTTTGTCCGTCTGGTCCAGGGTCCTGTCTAATTTGGTCCAGAGGTAGACACCCGAAACTCTGTTAGCCAGATCTTCACGAGAGTCGCTCTGAGGAAAGAGGGTCAGGAATCTTGCCTACTCACGTAAGACTCCGTCTGTTCCTCCTCGGACACTCGGGCGTAACGACACCCCGATGAGGTCCGACGTAAGGGTTTCGAACCTCTGTCAGACCCGTGTCCACAGAGAACAGAGAATCAGGAGTGAATCGTCCAGACCGAAGACCTCTACTCCCGTCTTAACCCCTTAAGGATCCCGGGTGTGACGGGACGACCTCCGGGTCCGGTCCGTGAGTACATCCCTCCCGGGTCCGTTCGGGAGTACAGAAATCCGGGTCTCCTACATAGGAAGAGTTTTTGTAAAAGCAGAGGGTCGTAGATTGTATCAGTACACCGTCGACGAAGAGCTTCCAAGTAAATAATTAGTTTGGTTTCACACCTGAAGATCTCTTTGTGTCTGCGAATTTCAACAATAACCGTGAGGGACATTCCCCTGACATAAAAAGTCCCTTTCCCCTAAACACAGGTATATCCCTTCAAACATAATCCTTTTACACAGAAGTCGACAGTCGAAGTTTTTAGGGAATTTTTAGGAGACCTCGGACAAAGCGACCATCGCCACCATCCCTAATCGACCACTCGGTTTATACCCCGACCACCCGTCCACGGTCCGAAAGTGCCCGGAGTTTTGGTTGGGACCTTCTTTCCGAGTTAGAAGAGGTTTCGAAGGTGGGTCACTACCTACACGGGTCCCCCCGGACACGGGGAACATGAGGTAGGTGGAGTTCACTGCAAGAGTCCGTGAACATAATCGTTTATAAACAAAAAGGGTTTGAATAAAAAATTTTTGGAATTAAAAATAATAAATCAACACCGTACACCCTAGCTCGGGGGACGTAACCCTCGTGACTCCAAATCGGTGGCCTGGTGGTCCCTTCAGAGGTTTCGGAATTTAACACTGGACAAAGTATTGGACCGTGGTGGATTGTAGAAACAAGAGGTTAGGACTAACCAGAGTCGTGGTCGGGGGAGTGCCCTGTGTACGTGGAGACCCAGGTCGGAAGTGAGTGAGTGGTGACGGAGACGGGAAGTAAAGGAAGTAGACCTGATTGCTAAACGGTGGATATATCATAGACCATATTACCAGAGTTACATCTCGAAACCAAAACGAAAGGATTGACTTGTCACTTCAGGAATTTCCTTTTAAAGTTCGGAAAGTTCGGAAGGGTCTCGTACATAGTCGTAGCTAGGGTTCGTCGATTAGTCACTGATAACTATCCGTCCCCAGTGAGTTAAAGGGTTGTATCCCCTTTCCTCCTCCCTCTGGCCGTCCGTCGTTCTTGTGGAGGTTGACACCCAAAAATAGACATCAGACTGAGATGGGACATCTACGGAGCCCAAAAGGGTCTCACGTACCCACTAGAGCCTCTTGTGTAAGACCTTACTTAAACTTAGTACTCCCTTTCCCGACCGTTTCTCGGGTTCGACTCTTTCACTGTAAAATCCCGGTCTTTTAGTGGTTTCGATATGTCCTTTGGGTAGACGAGGGAACGACCGGAGCCGCCGATTGTCATTTCGACTCTCGATTGTAAAGTGTCGTCTTAGGTCCAATTTGTTAGTGCTCCGCACGCTTGTGTCCGTTGGTGAACTGTAACGAGCGCGGTCGTCTTTTTAACCTATTTTTCGTTAGAAACCGTTCCGTCGGTTTCGACGAGACTTTGTCGAAGGGGGTTGTCACGGCGAGACGGTTCCGTTCGAAGACGAGTAACCACCAAGCCTTATGTTTCAAGTGGAGGGTCCCGGCTCACGTGTGAGTCCCGACGACAGCTGACGGTGGGACACCAGATTTAATGTTGTCGGACAGTTCTGACTTTAACCACCAAGTCGAAAATCAAGTCAAGTCAGCGAGTCACAGGTCGAGAAACGTTGGGGTACCATACGTCGTGCGGTCCGAAGGAACAGGTGGCCCGGTCACTACGGTAGGTTGGTAGAGTAGGACAGCAGGGGAAGAGGACGGAAGTCAGAAAGGGTCGTAGTCCCAGAAAGGGTTACTCAGTCAAGAACCGTAGTCCCCCGGATTCATAACCTCGAAGTCGGTTGTCCACAGCTATACCGAAACGCCAACGGTCGCGTCTTGGTGACTGTGTCGAGTCCTTTGATGGTCACAGTGGACCGATAGTGAGAGGGAGAGATACATTTCGACGTCTTGGGGTGGTTACTAGGGGTGCAAGGGTATGGGGAATTTTCGGTGAAGGTCGATCAGAACGACCGAAAGGAATGGAACCACCCGGACGACCGACTGGGTCTCAACGAGGAGTTTTCGACTGGGGACACGTCCTTCAGGGCTAATATTAGTAGTCGTCAGGAATAAACTAGAGGTTTCGCTTCAACCGTAGAGTGGGTTGTTTGAACGCACGTTCGGGTACGGGGGACCGTGACGCGGTCCTTCTACCACAAACATCACGTCCTGGTTACGTTAACAGGGTAGTTAGGAGAGACCCATGAATGTTCTACCGTGAGACCAATCTCCTGAGACGTAAAAGTAACGGGACCCGGGCCCAAGTAAGGGACCATCCCCTCACTTAAAGGACGTACGGTCCGTCACACCAGTTTTGCCCTTTTCCACTGTAGACCGGAGTGGTTCTTGTTTGTGGTAAGTGAGTACAGCAGAATACGACCCAGTGGTGGTTGTTTGAAGTCCTTTTGTCACGTAAAGGACAAAACGTCCTTGGGACCCTGTCGTTCTTGAGATCAACAGATAATAAAAAGACTAATACGTCTCTATTTTTTAGGGTCCCACCCCATTCCCCGGAAGTCTACCGACTCGTCAAGAAACCCCTATAAACACACAAAAAGACAAAGAATATTTGGGGCTCGAAACTTCTAATCATTAAGGTCGTGGTTGACTCGTCGTCGAAAGGGTGGTCTGTCGGTTCGGTCGTAGCAGCCAAACCAGTTCTGTGAGTTGAAAGGGTGTTGGAGGGTCTTACCACTGGTGTGACCTGTCCTGAGATGTCCCTCGTTCACGACCTTGTCCCTCCCGGGCCCAGTTTCGGTTCGTGATGTCGAGTGGGTCGCTGTTCACTATAGTGGGACATTTTACTGTTAAGGGTTTTGGTTATGCCAGGACGGGGTGAATGTGAGATTGGGAATTTGGACTTGGTAAGGACAAATCCGATGTATTACGTTTGTTTTGTCCCGTGTGTTCTAATTAAAAAAGACAAATGTCCAAATAAGTTGTATTTTGTTGGGGAAAGTTGAAATGACTCCACCGACTGGTGCAGGTGCTGGTTTAGGCGGAGAGACGTTCTCTTTCATGCATAGTCGTAGTCACCATACGGTCCGTGACCTCTCCGAGGGTTTACATTCCCGAGTCCCCTAGGTCGGGACGGAGAATGTCTGACACCCCAGTGGAGACATTTGACCGTAATTCCTGTGCGTGAGACCTCGCACGGGTATATGTGTGTACCTTCGTGGATCGTTGTCCTGCACTAGGACGCAGCGGTACATGTGAAAAGGTATTTCCTCTGGATCACTTGTTGTCACAGGGCAGTTTTCGACGAGTCCCCGTCGTCGACAGGACTGTCCCTATGTGGTACGGCCCCGACTTGTGAGATGAACCTAATTAATTAGAGTGTTAATCGAGCTCTGTCCATACTGGTGGTCGAGATAAAATATGTACCCCTTGACCCCAGATCTCGGACGAGTTAGAGGTCACAGGTCAAGAGTCGAATCAAGTGCTTTGATTGGGCCCCCCATTGCGACTGGCAATGACTCGATCTTTTATGGTGACGCGGAGTGCCTCACAACTAAACACTCTGAAAGTCATTGACGAAAGAAATGTCTTCTGAAGTCCGATACGAGCTCATATTTTTGGACAAACCTTAAACACCAATCCTGTAGGGACTTCTTCGTCTATGTTTCCCAACTCTCGTTTTTCCCCTGTGAGTGTTTGACCTTAAGTCAACGACTGGGTCGAGGCCGGAGCCGAAAGAACAGCCGTGGTCGACTTTATTCTTTGTGTCTAAATCTACGTAGTAGACCAGACTAGATGTTCCCGTCTGTTTACTGGGTTCGGGTAAAACGTTCTTTTCAGTAGAGTCGTTTCTTACTTCATGCTCGTTTAATGTGGGACGTCACCCCTTTGTAGAAGACTCGGTGGAAACGAGGGCGGAAGAGGACTCGTTCTGTAGAAAGATTTGAGTGTCCGGTTTGATAACGGAGGAGGTCCTTCCGACGGAACTGGTGTTTCAGACCTGATACACGGGAAAGATATACCATGAAGGATAGTGACTCAATGAAGGTACTAAGTCTGGTCGTGGGTCGAGTGTCCCCCTCGAGTCACCTCCCTCTTGATTCTCCATTTCCACTTTGTTCTACTTTCTGGATCATGGCGAGACGGGATATGTCGTCGGTGGTCAGGTTTGACTCTACACACGTTTTATGGTGCTCTGAAGTTCTGAACGCTCTTCCGTTTCATAGGGTTATTACATGTATAATTTGATTGTCAAATCCCGAAGGGACCACCGAGTCACCGTCTCTTAGGTGGACGGTTACGTCCTGTGCACCCAGGTTAGGGATTAGGCCCTTTTAGGGTGTACGGAGCCTTGTTGAATCGGGCACTCGGTGTTGATGACTCGAGCACGAGCTCTCCGGTACAGGGTGCTCTTCGGTCACGTGGCGCTGACCTCGTCGGCGTTGATCTCTCTTCAGGTGTGCCGTCACATCTGGGTCGTGTCGGTATTCCTCAGTAAAAAGTTTTTAGTTCCATTGTAAATAGTTCCATTGTAAAGCCTCTTCCGTTACCGTGGGGTGAGGTCATGAGAAACAGACCTTTTAGGGTACCTGCCTCCTCGGACCACCCGACGTCAGGTACCCCAGCGCTTCTCAGCCTGTGCTGAGTCACTGAAGTGAAAGTGAAAAGTGAAAGTACGTGACGTCTTCCTTTACCGTTGGGTGAGGTCAGAAGAACGAACCTCTTAGGGTCCCTGTCACCTCGGACCACCCGACGGCAGATACCCCAGCATGTCTCAGCCTGTGTTGACTTCGCTGAATCGTCGTTCCATTGTAAATTTTTATATGACCTTAATCGACGACGGATGAACCGTCGTAGGGGGTTGGTCGCTCGGTGACATAGAAGGGTAGAAGTATGGACTAGTACGGGTAGAGAGGGACTGTACGAGTGAAGGGGTGGGAGTTGAAGTCCTGGTTGACAGTGTAGGGGACTGAGTAAAGGTCACATGGAACTGAAGATTTTTCTCGTTGGGGCTTGAAAGAGACTTGGTTCTCGGGCAGACGACCTCCTTAAGAAAGAATCCTCATAAATCAAGTTCACGAGTGAAGGTAGTCTTAAAGTGTAGACTTCTTAGTCCATGGTGTTCATCCTCTGTTGTCACTTCAGTTTCAGGAGGTCAACGCAGACTGAGAAACGCTGGGGTGTCTGACATACATCGGACGGTCCGAGGAGACAGGGACCCTAAGAGGTCCGGTCTTGTGACCTCACCTAACGGTAAAGGAAGAGGCCCCCTGGATGGGGTCCAGCGGACTTAAGGTCCGTCTAAGAAATGGTAGACTCGGTGGTCCGTCCTCATCATTTTTTCATATGCAAGGGAAAATATGGAACGAAAATATAGTGTTTAATAATGAAGACGTTGTTTCTGTCAGAGAAATTTGGGTCGACTTACCGAGGGGTAGAATAAAGTCTCATTTTGGAGTTCAGGATGGTACCGGGTGTTGATGTTCTGTAGGAGTAGGTTGTGAGGACGGTGGAAGACAAGTCTGTTCGGTCCGCGGAAGGGGGTCATCGGAGTGATGGAGGTCTTCAAACGAAGATAAAGTGAAACTGTCTTGAAAAGGACGTTTAGGATGACCTTTAAAGTTATGGATGAGGGGACGAAATTAAAAAGGGACACCGTGGGTGGCACCTGTATTAATATGTGAATAAAACGAATAAGTAGAGGATTATGGTTTTACGTTCAAGTTCTCTCTTCTCGTAGAGCAGAAAAATACAGGTGATGATGGGTGATCGAGGATCTAGCACAGACCGTATATGGTATCCGTGAATTGTATAGACAACATACTTGTCTGTCGACACCAAGGGTAGTTACACTTGTGGACGATAAATTTTTGTTCTAAAACGTAATAAAACCGTTATTTTTCTTTGTTTACACTACCCTCACCCGGGACGGGAGTTCAATGGTGTGTCCTTGTGTTTCTTTTCGTACAACGAGAGGACTTTCAAAAGTCAAAACAAGGTCAATATCCAGAAATTTCACAAAACACAGGGGTCGAGTCTCTCGCAGGGAGGATTGGGGGTGGGGACGTCTTCCGTTCTGCGTGTTACCTGAGGTCCACCATACTAGACTCTACTTGGGTTCCTAGAAGTTCCCGGCTCGGGGTCCGTCCCCTCTTAGCGCTCTGAGGTGGGGTTGTGGTCTAGGTGTGACGCTATGAGTGCCCCGTGCCGCGAAGCAGACATCCACAGAGACAGCCGAAGGGGAGCGCACTCAGAACGTCCAGCGAGAGGGAGGTCTGGACGTGTCTATTTTGGTGTTATACTTGTGTCCCATTGTACCCTTGAGACGAGGAAAGTCCGGATCTTTTAAGTTTTGACGAGAGATGAAAGCGAAACGTTTTTGAACCAATACTACGCAATTACCCTGTCCTTGAGGATGTGGGTCTTGACAGTCGATCTATGAACAGTAGTAACTGTAAGACTGGGGAGTTTCTGGATCCTTTTACGTGTAGGATAATTTTTACAATATGTACCGTTGGGTGAGGTCATAAGAACGGACCTCCTAAGTACCTGTCTTCTCGGACCGTCCGATGTCAGGTGACCCCAACGTTCTCAACCTGTGTTGAGTTGTCGATGTGGTGGTGGTGTGGACGTTTTCCAGACGAAAGAAGGCAAAGTAAAGAGTTGTATTTAAAGGGTTTATAGACCGTTTATTTCTTTGGGTCAGTAAAGATGTTTGTAAACTTATCGGTTTTAAAACTTGAACTGGGTAGAGACTTTATCTTTTGAAGATCACGTTTGTCCTTTCCTCAGTGGTATTCGTCGTTCGGAGTGGAGGTTACATTCATATGTTTATCTTCGGTGGTTCTTAGGAAATTGAGGCGAGTCCGAAACGGAATATGGAGTGATCCGACACTTTGCATGCAATAATTCCGTCTAAATTTTTTCGATGCAATTGTAAGATTGTGACCTTCCAATTAGATCGTAAGAGAGATGAAACAATGAGGTGTTTTAATAGATATCGTAAATACTAAGAAGTTTACTTTCATTCTGACTAAAGGTTCTACGTTACTTCTTGGAAACGAGATTTGTATACATTAGGATGGATTGGTGATCTTATGGGAGTACTCAAAAGTATTTCTTATGTTTAAGGACTCGAGGTACTGCAGAAAGGTCCCTTGGATCCGTCAGACTACTACTACAAAAATCATTAGAGACGTAAAGTAATAAGTTTGAGTATTTTGGAGGCCACGTCCAAAAACAAAAACAAAAATTTCTTTTATTCCCTTGGTATTTGAACTGTTTACGGTTGACACTCGGTCGTTACTAGAGTTCAGTCTTCCATTGAGGGACGTTTGTTCTAGGAAAGTGTCACAATAGACATACACACACACACACACATATATATATATATCTATATATGCATATATATGTATATGTGTGAGAGAGAGATGTAAGCAAGACAGGATAAACCGAAAATAAAAGGAGGGAAACGGTTCTTTAGAAAAGTAAAGAAAGTGTACACCATTTGTCGAAACGAGAGCTGAAGGACCCCCTATTTGTGGAACCAGATGAACTTGAGAGTTGTGGGACGGTGTACATAGACCGGACACAAATTATGATGAAGGACCCTACCGGACTTCTGGACACAAGTTAAGGCAAGCTACAAGATCCTGAACTGAATCTAGAACGTACGGTCTCATGGGGTTTTCGACTAAGGTGAAAGTGGGTAGGACCTAGGACACCTCAAGTACGTCGATTGGACACTCTCGTTTGTGCACTCCGGACGACGTTTGTCCCTGAAGATTCTACTGTTTATGTGGTTGTTCAGACACCAGGTTCCGGTAAAAACGACTAATCGTCGTAAATGTTTTGGTCTCCCTCGTGTGTCGAGCGGACTTTTGACTTCCACATATACGATCTCTACTTTCACTTAAGATAAGTCCATTCTCTACACGAATACACATGTTTCGTTCCTCCTTTCCTATTGTTCTGGTCTCAATAGACCCTTTTCTGTTGGACGCGAGTGTCTTTTGTCAGCGTACTAATCACGGTTTAAAGTCTCGTTAGAAGGACGACTCCAGTAGAAATTCTTAAATTTGAATGTGTTCATACTGAAACAAGAGGACATAAAAACAATTTTTTTTTTTTTTTAACTAAGGTCACCACCACATAATTCTGGTGGAGGAACGAGTGTGTTTTGGGGTGGTAAAGTGGGGAGAGGCGTCTTTCTTGAAGTCTTCTACGGGAACGTCTGTAATGCACTCGTGACATGGAAACCCGGCACCGGCCGGTCAGAGTCCTGCCGACGCCGCGTCCCACCGCCCGTGCTAGAGTCCCCCGTCCACCTCCATTAGCGCCTCTATGACCTACGGGAGCAACCACTCCATGGTCATCTTTACAGAGGTCCGTTTGACAAGGAAGTGCATCGGAGCACTGAACTCTCTGATATTCTCCCTTTTGGTGACAATTCTGTCTTGATCTCCGAACTTCGATCCTTCCGCCACGTTTGTCCTTCGATTTGACGTGTCGTACGTTCGAAGGTGCCACATAGATGGAATGTCGGGAAATTCCGACGTCCGTCGCGACCCTCAGGACTGAGGCGGAACTTTAGACGGAACTGGTGGTCGCCTTTTCGGGGGGAGGTGGGCGTGGGGTCGCTGGACGTACCGAAAGTACTGCACTTCTAACCCGTGTAAGAACAGACGGTCGAGGCCCACGAACCCGTACACCTGTAGGAAGAACCGGTGGTAGTGGGGGAGGAATTTTTCCTCAAGTATTTACCGTTAGGCCAAGAAGAACCCGTAGTTGTAGACGTTCCTCCTTCTTTATTCGTTCTTATGAAGACCCGTGACACCGGTCTCCGGTATTGGGTCAAGTAGTGGGGGCTTCTGACTTGCGTGTGTGCCCTCAGTGAGAGTTTGTAAGGCTTTTTGTACGTCCTTTTGTCCTTAAATTTGGGACGTGTAAATTCGGGTTGTCAGTGATCAAGGGAGGAGGTGGGAGTTTTTGTCCTAATTCTTCAACAGTCCTGAAATTCTATTTTGCTCCCACCCCGATCCCCCTGTAAGGGCGGGGACTAAAAGTGAGAGTGTTGCGGTTCATATTTGCTTCGCCCTCAGTCTGGGAATATCACTTTCAGTGAGTCAGGACAGACTGAGAAAAGTCTCAGGTACCTTAAGAGGTCCGGTTTATGACCTCAGCCATCGGAAAGGGAAGAGGTCCCCTAGAAGGGTTGGGCCCAGAGGGCGTAACGTCCGCCTTGGAAACGGTCGACTCGGTGGTCCCTTCGGGTTCTTATGACCTCACCCATTGGATAGGGAAGAGGTCGCATAGAAGGGCTGGGACCTTAGCTTGGCCCCAGAGGACGTAACGTCCGCCTAAGAAATGGTTGATTCGACAGTCCCTTCGGGGAGTCCGGGATGTGGGAACCCTCACAAACCCCGCGTAGTCGTTGACATGGATTACGCCGTGCGCGCCGCCACGGAAGACCGCTCGCTCTTCCCCGGTCTTCTTTCGGACAGCTAGGCACTGCCCGGAGACTGGGGTTTCGTTTTCCGATTCCGGGAGTGTCGGGTGGGGAGATGAGGATTTGGTCTCGAGGTACCGGCTTGTCCCTCCGTCGAGCCTCACTCCCAAGATGGGGCTTTTTTTCTTTTTTCGCACGTCTTCTCTGCCGTCAGAGGGCAGAGCGGTCCTGCTAGGGGCGGTGCGATCCCGAAGTAGAAGGGGAGGAGGTAGGCCTGTGGTTAGAAGCGGCCGGTCCCGGGGTGATGAGGGGGGGTGGGGTTCTTTACTCGAAGACCCGCGACGGACGAGCCTTTACCTGCACGCCCCTCGCCCTCTCCCGGGGGCGGTAGGATTTGGGCCGCTGCGTGCTGCCGCCGCCGCCTTTGTCCTGGTCCTACCCCCGGCTACCGTGGCGTCGCGGCCTCCCTGAGTGGCGCTGCCGACGACACAGGCCCCGGCCGCGACCTTTCCTTCCCCGCACGCGGCGCGCCCCGGAGAAGGCCCGACGGCACGGGGCGGGGGACAGTCCTGGGCCCTCGACGGACTCCGCCGGAGCCGCCACGGACTCTCTGACCGCCGGGGCCGCCGGGGCCGCCGGGGACGCCGGCGCTGGGGCCGGCCGGACTCCGTCGCGCCCTCACCCTCGGCCGCACGAAATAGTTCTTTACTAGTGGAAGTACGGACCAGCCCAGGAAATCTTTGTGCGATGCAGAAATAAAAGAGGCAAAGGGCGGCCAATTAAATTAAATAATAATACATTCCTTATGTACGAGAAACTCGGCCCTTCTCCTCTATGGTAGACGGATGTTTTATTGTCACTGCCGTTATGGTTAGTACTTTCTTATTTTAAGGCAGTTGGCTACTCAGCGATAATTGCAAAGCCATATTTCACTCTCTTTTCACAATCTCAACGGATCGAGTCAGCTCAGGCCGATAAACGCTGGGGAGGAGACAGGTACCCTGAGAGGTCCGTTCTTGCGACCTCGCCCAACAGTAAGGGAAGAGGTCCCGTAAAAGGCCTGGGTCCCTAGTTTGCACCCAGTTTCCTTTACATAAAAAACTATTTTTACCCTACTAAACATGCATACAACACCATACTATACACCTTTGGACAAAACAAAAACAAAAAAAAGCAAATGTCGATATAGTACTTAGAGAGAAGTTCCATTAATTATGGATGTCAAAATTACTGATCCACCATCAGGTGATTACCTACCAAATTAGTTGTGAGACACTAACCTATATATACATATATATAATTAGGAAGTTACAATATTGGTTACTACGGTGTGTGAATAGACGTGTGCACAGTGTCAGAGAAATCCTGTTTCGGGACCGTCACATTAACAACTCAATGTTACAATCGATGGTTATTATTTTCTTATTTTAAGGTAGTTGGTCACTCAGCGATAATTGCAAAACCATACTTCACTGTCTTTTCACAATCAACGGATCGAGTCAGCTCAGGTCGATAAACGCTGGGGTATCTGAGATCGGGCGGTCCGAGGAGACGGGTACCCTAAAGGGTCCGTTCTTATGACCTTTCCCAACAGTAAAGAAAAAGGTTACAATACATATAAAATAGTGTTAAATTTTTTTTTATTCTAAGTACATATGTCTAAAAAACAAATTATAGAACTTGTAAACCTGTTTCTCCCTGACCAGTTCGTCTAAACCTTTTCTTATGGTATCTTAAGGATCGTTATTTTTGATTTTACTGACTCTAAACTTTCAATTAAAATTTTTTATTTGTTGTCTAAACTATGTGAGCTTATCTTTTTAGTATTTTATCTTCTGTCTTCATTTTATTCTTGTTTCTGCTTTTCGTAAGTGGTACATCAGGTCTCTAATTTTCTCCGTCCTGTTCACTCCCGTCCGTCCCTATTTAATCCTCAGACCTCAATTGTATATGTCTGATGATACATATTTTATCCATTCGTCGCTCCTGGATGACATATACCGCGTCCTTTGAGATGAGTCATAACACATTATTGGATATTCCCTTTTCTTAGACTTTTTCTTATATATTGACTTAGTGACGACACGGGAACCTTGACTGTGTTATAACATTTAGTTGATATAAAGTTATTTTAAACCCCTCAGTACCTCGTCCCGTACTCCAGAGAATCAAGGAACTGGTCCCTAGTTTGGTCACAGGGGACGTCATCTTAGAACTGGTGGACTTGGTGGTTCCTTAAGGGTTATGTTAAAAAAATTATTTCATTTTTTATATATTACCCTTTTTTATTTCCTCTACCCTATCAACCTTCTTTCCTAAACTCCACCTTTCCTAGTTCTCCCTTTCAGATTATATACAGATACACTTTAGTGTATTCCTTTACTATCTTTTGTACCCTCTCTCTGGGAGGTTTAAGAACCTTCTGTCGTGTGAAGTCTACATGACGATAGAAGTTTAAGGTTGAACCTATTTATTTTTGTCTAGGTACGGATTTGTACAGTATTCCTTCTACGTCTTGCAGTCTCTATTCCTCTTCGAGAACATTGATCGGTCGTCCTTCTCTGTCGCCACTACCGAGTGAAGGGTCGTTGTCGTGACCTTGCGTAAAATGACTTTATGTCGGAGTGTCCAGAGAAGGGAATGGTCTCGATCTCACTAGGACGATGATATAGTCTGGTCCAGTGAGGAGCCGAATTTTAGGAGGTTACTGAGGGTCAAGTAAATTTTCAGAAACGACGACAAGTCAACGATTTACTTCACTCACTTCTTCACTTCAGTGAGCCAACACAGGATGAGAAACGTTGGGGTACCTGACATCGGATTGTCCTAGGAGACAGGTACCCTAAAAGGTCCGTTCTTATGATCTCACCCAACGATAAAGGAAGAGGTCCCCTAGAAGGGCTGGGTCCCTAGCTTGGACCCAGAAGACGTAGCATCCGTCGGCGAAATGGCAGACTCGGTGGCCCCTTCAGGTTCAGTACTGGTTAAGAAACACTGGAGTACCTGCCGTTGTACGGTCCGAAGGGACAGAAAGTGATAGAGGGTCTCAAACGAGTTTGAGTACAGGTAACTAAGTCACTACGGTAGGTGGCAGACAGTGGGGAAGAGGAGGACAGGAGGTAGAAAGAGTCTTAGTCAGAAAAGGTTACTCGGTCGTGAAGTGTAGTCCACCGGTTTCATGACCTCGAAGTCGAAGTCGTAGTCAGGAAGGTCACTTATAAGTCCTGACTAAAGTAAATCCTAACTGACCAAACTAGAGGAACGACAGGTTCCCTACGAGATCTCAGAAGAGGTTGTGGTGTCAAGCTTTCGTAGTTAAGAAACCGAGAGTCGGAAGAAATACCAGATCGAGAGTGTAGGTATGTGCCGATGACCTTTTTGGTATCGAAACTGATCTACCTGGAAACAGTCGTTTCACTACAGAAACGAAAAATTATATGACAGATCCAACCACTATCGAAAAAAGGTTCCTTGCTCACAGAAAATTAAAGTACCGACGTCAGTCATAGACGTCACTAAAACTTCGGGTTCTTTTATCAGACCGTGACAAAGGTAAAAGGGGGGTAGATAAACGGTACTTCACTACCCTGACCTACGGTACCAGAAGTAGAAAACTTACAACTCAAAATTCGGTTGAAAAAGTGAAAGGAGAAAGTGGAAGTAGTTCTCCGAGAAATCAAGGAGAAGTGAAAGACGATAATTCCACCACTGTAGACGTATAGACTCCAATAACTATAAAGAGGACCGTTAGAACTAAGGTCGAACACTCAGTAGGTCGGACCGTGAAGGATACTACATGAGACATATATTCAATTTATTCGTCCCACTGTTATATGTCGGAACTACATGAGAAAAGGGTTAAAACTTGGTCAGACAATAAGGTTCAGACCAGCATTGACAACGAAGAACTGGACGTATCTCTACAGAACCCTCTGTCCATTCCACCAGACCATAAAGGTAGAGAACTTCTTAAAAGGTTTCAAACAACACTGGTTATATCGGTTTCATAAATCGTATCAGTTACTTCGTCTTCATCTAAAAAAAGACCTTAAGAGAACAAAAAAGACACTAAGTCACCTTCAACCGTTCAAGTTGAAACCAAGGAGTCGGAAAAGATTTAGGTCGAAAATGTAGATCTTCAAGAACAAAGTGTATGATAACTACCGATCGAACTTCTTAAAACTCGTAATGGAACGATCGTCCACTTTACTTGTGTCAACATACCATCAAACTTGTTAAAAACCGTAACGGGAAAGGTTCTACCGTCTGTTCAGTTGAAGTTGGTTTGGAACTAGGAGTTATATGCGAGTAACATTGTATCAATTTCACAATAGTGAGTCAGCACAGACTGAGAATTACTAGGGTACCTGACGTCAGGTGGTCCGAGGAGACAGGGATCTTAAGAGATCCGTTCTTATGACTTCACCCAACGGTAAAGGAAGAGGTCCTCTAGAAGGACTGAGTCCCTAACTTGGGTCCAGAGGACGTAACGTCCGTCTAAGAAGTGAGAGACTTGATGGTTCCGTGTATAGTCGTTTGATTTACTGTGGGTCTCCGAGGTAATGTCAAGATTCCAACACCAAATCAGCGATTCAACACAGGTTGAGAACCTGGCATTGGGTGGGTCGAGAAGACAGGTTCCGGTAGTTTCTAGTTTTCCACTCGTCACTGGGTGAAGGACCTTTATAGACGGAGAAGGGGTTTTATCAACCTTATTTGAAGGATGAGTAATTGGATACTTTAATGGGTTGGGTATTTTCGATCGGTGTAGTGTAAAACTCCGGTGTGAGTGGGAGACTCTACCGGGTGTGAGACACCTCACACAAAGAGAGACTTATTTAGGTGAAGAATGGACAGTGAAACAGAGAGTGACTTAAAAAAGACTCTACTCTATAGTTCTTAGACTCAAAGTAATCCAGGATTTTGGTCCACAACACTAGAGGCAACCTTCTGACACCCAAAACAGACCCAAGTTCAGAGTCAGACTTCACTTACCAAACGGTTACATCCTCTGAGTCCAAGCTAGGGACCGAGTCCTTCTAGGGGACCTCTTCCTTTGCCGTTGGGTGAAGTCATAAGAACGGACCCTTTAGGGTACCTGTCTCCTCGTCACCCGATGTGAGACACCCCAGTGTCTCAGTCTGGGTTGACTCGTGGTGGTAGGTATAGAAAATAGAAGAGTCGTACAGAAGACTATATTTTTAAAAGGGAGGTTTCCTAATCGACGAGAGAGTCGTAGTAAAAGAGTTATTCGATACGAAGAAAAATAGACCTTAGAGTGATTTAACAAATACTCTCTACCTAAGTCAAAATCTAAAACAACATAAACACGGACACTCTGTGTAACCACTTTTTTTAGGTTCTAATAAAATGTATTTCACGAGTCTTAAACAGGACACTCTCTCTAGACCCGATCTAATCCAGTCCCTTGGTAGATTCTGCGACACTCCAAGACTCTAGCGGATCTCTCCTACACCTCACTCTTCTCCTACACCTCCCTGGGATTTCGTGCGGGCGAGCGGGAACAAGGGTACCACAGAGGTAGGGACCTACGTCGGAAGAGCCCCCGTCCCCGGTACGGGACGAGGACAGACGTAGGAGAGGTCGTCAATCGTGTCGCAGAGAGTGCACTGACCCCATGAATTATTTATAAAGTCCTTATTTGTCGTTGAAGTGCCATTCGTCTCCTCCACTCTCAAATCACTCAGTCCTTCCTCCTGTTTATTGTTGTCGGAGACCGTGAATCTCTTTTAAAGAGTCTACTGTCGCCTAGTAACTCAAGTGACTTAAAGTAAATCGTCGTTCCGTGACTCGCCGACCTCGTCCACCACCCCGTCCTTACCCCGTCCCTGTATGAGGGTAGGTGGTCCGTTGTTTATGGAGACAATCCACGACCCGCGATACTTCTCTCCTAGTCCCGCAGCACTGGGTCTTGAACCCAACTCTTTTCGGACCTCTTCGTGGGTCACTTTTCGGGACGAAGTCTCCTCCCGAACTTGACATTCCGTCGATGGTACCGGTGTACCACTCGTACCACTTGGACCTGTCGGTGTCACCGGAGTCCTTCCTACATCCCGAAAGAAGGTTCACGTCACTTCTCGACGTCTTTCCAAAGTCCGTCGGTCCTGTCCTAGTCTACCTATAAAATTTCTCTAACGGAAACACACACACACGAATCAGCGAGTCAGTACAGGTTGAGAAACGCTGGGGTACCTGACATCGGGTGGTCCGAGGAGACAGGTACCCCTAAGAGGTCCGTTCTTATGATCTCACCCAACGGTACGGGAGGAGGTCCCCTAGAAGAGTTGGGTCTGTAACTTGGGTCTAGAGGACGTAACGTCCGCTTAAGAAATGCTCGACTCGATGGTCCTTTCCGGTTCTAATGGAAATAGTTCTGGTTATGGTAAAAATGGGGAGGATACGACATAATTCGTACTCTATATCTGGATAATGAACGGGGTACAATTTCTGTGTGTGTGTTTGGGGGGGGTTTTTTTTATCCGAATCTCTTTATCTACAAAAAAACAAGTTCCAGTGTCCTGTGTCTCCATCCTTCATTACCACATTGGTTTTCACCCAGGACGAACGAGCGGTGAGTTCCGGTGAATTTTCGGTAATTTCTCCGGTCCAACCACCTTTCCTTTCAAACGAAATAAAACCTACCCATTAACGTGTGGACAGGTTTCCGGTTGAGATCGGTGGGATAGGGGCCGTTAGTCACCCGTTATCGAAAACATTCGACTCACTGAACGTCTTTGTCAGTCGAGACTGGTAGTAGAATTTTAACCGGTAGGACTAACGAAATTCATCAGTTGGAAGTCAAGGTCCCAACCAAACAGAGGTAAAGAAACTCCGGTCAAGAGTCTTGACACCGTCGAATACAGTACCACTCAGACCAGTAGTACATCGATTGAAAAGGTGGACCGCCCCCGAAGTCGTAGATATTCTGTCGAGTGTCCTATACCGAGTCTTATGAAAGATATCGGGACCTCTTCCTTAATTTCCAAGAACTGATACGAATTACTGATTTGATAATATTAAACCAGAGGAAACTGAGAAAAAGAAACAAAGACGTAAACGAGTGAAGAGCCTAATTTGAACAAGAACACCAATTTCAAAAAGGTGTCTGTTCCGTCCGTCTTCTGTACCCTCCTTATCCCAGAACGAGGTAAAGTTACCCTGACCTGAGAGACGTCTCGGATTTCGGAAGGACGGTAGGGTCCGACGGGAGACGAAACCCCAGAAGGACGACCCCGGCTCCAACCCCCGTCCTTCGGTCTCGGGGCCTAAGTCTCGTCACTCTCCACCCCGAGACCGAGGGGGGTGGGGTGGGGACATAAGAATGGGCCTCTTAGAGTGCTTGTCTCCTCGGGCCACCCGATGTCCGGCATTCCAGCCTGTGTTGACTTCGTTGAACCGTGTGTGACAATCTTACGAAACTCTCCGAAAGTTTTTAGATAAATGGGTCCGGTGTGGGGCTAGACAATTCAGTCTGTGAGTCAGTTCCCCACTCCCCCTTCCGTAATCATAAAACGAAGAATTAAGAACTATACACCATATGAAGTGTTACCCGAAGGGACCACCGAGTCTACCATTTTCTTAGGTGGACGTTACTCGTCTGGACCCAAACTAGGGACCCAACCCTTCTAGGAGGCCCCCTCCCGTACCGTTGGGTGAGGTCATAAGAACGGACCTCTTCGGGGTACCTGTCTCCTCGGACCGTCCGATGGCAGGTACCCCAACGTTTCTCAGCCTGTACTGAGCTCACTGATTCGTGTGTGTGTCGTGTATGAATTGTTGCGTCCCCTGTTTAGAATTCGTGTTGAGGTACATAAAAAGGCACACGCACACTTAGGTACAATTGACGGTAGGTCTAGTCATCTCTCTTATACTGGTGACGGGTCTTCAGAGGAAAGGACCAGTTTCTGGGTGCGGGTGGGGATCCCCGTCCGCCAAGACTGACTGCCGTGGTGCGCTGCTGAACCAAACACAGACCGAGGAACGGGGGAGGTAGCAGTCCAGACACTCTTAGGGGTAGCGTCAGTAGACTTGTGCTGAACAAGCAGGTAAATGGTCGACTGCCTGTAGTTTCACCAAAGGTCACAAATATTTATTTCGACGATTCTTATTATAAAAATCTGTACAAAGGACCAGGGACCCGTCGTCGTCAAAATTTCGGTGGTCACAACTCTAGGCGGCTGAGACTCCTTCGACATTTTAGGACTCCCGACGACGTTCTCTACCTTCAGCCCCAGATCCAGGGGACCCCGGGGGGACCTCAAGGGGGTCTGACCTTTTATTCTTTGGTACCGAATATCTCTAAAAGATCAACGACAAGAAAAGGAAAACTCTAAGGTCTCGGAACTTATTCTAGAGGACCCAGTCTCCCCTCTCTCCCTCAGGACCCCTCGTCAGGGGAGGCACCAAACATATGATTTAGCGAAGTCATCGCAGGTTGAGAACGCTGGGGTACCTGACATCGGGTGGTCCGAGGAGACGGGTTCCCTAAAGGGTCCGTTCTTAAAACCTCACCCAACGGTAAAAGAAGAGGTCCTCTAGAAGGACTGGGTCCCTAGCTTGGGCCCAGAGGACGTAACGTCCTTCTAAGAAATGGTAGACTTGGTGGTCCCTTCACACCACCGGAGTCGAGACCTTTGACCCACCTCCCGTGGGAGAGTCCCGGGTCCGCGGTCCTGCCACTCCGGGACCGACACTATTGTCATGTGGTCTGTAGGAGTCGTCTGTGGCAGATCTTATCGAAGGATTAGGACATGTACCGTGGAGGGTGAGGTCTTCTCTGGAGGAGTTTTCTCGGTAGACACGACGCTCAAAAGTAAATATCGAGGGTGCCGTACACACTCAAACACTAGACACTGATCTACCGACGACTGTGTAAAGACCTGTGTGTGTGTGTGCAGTGGGTGTAGACGACGGTACTCCCACACTAAAAAGGAGATTCACCTCGGGTCGGGAGGGGAGGTGGGCCCGTTTGGAGAGGGCGTCACGGACGGTGGAGAAACGGACAGTAACGACCCCGTCGAGGAGACTGGAGTGAACGGGCTTCGACGGTACTAATATAAAGGACGTAATACAATATTACTGGTTACACCTCCATGTGTCCGAAGTCTCTTACGGCGGACAACTGTCGGACGACCTAGGCGCCGGACACCTCCAGTAGGTACGACGACAGTTCCAGACCAAATAGGTAATAGTGGACGTTTGGAGACTCATAAAGAAGACGACGGAACAAAAGAAAAAGTGTCAGAAACTCATAGGTGAAATGTGGACCTTTTCGTCTCCGTACCCTTATAAACCCTAGAGTCGAAGTGTTCCCGTCCCTAAAGACGGACTCCCCGAGTGCCGATCTCGGGGTCGTCGGACCCTGTCACGCACCGTACGTCCTCTCCGGACCATTTCTAAAGACTTCCTTTGCTTACTTCGAACACCACGTAAAACGAAACCTTTACGGACAGAGTCATAGGAGAAGGACCTGAAGGGTCCACCAGGTCACCAATTCTGAGACGTGAAGGTTCTGTCCCCCGTGTTCAAGTTAGGGACCAGCCCCTTCAAGATTTTAGTTATAGGAGAAGGACGACCTGGAGGAAGGAGCCGTGTCAGGTAGTCCTGGTCGTTCCGTCGGTGTGAAAGGAGGGGTACCGGGCAGTCTCGGAGAAATGGAGACGTGGACTCTCGTGTCTGAGGTCTCGATGTGGAGGACCACGCCGGAGACGGTGAAACATCGTTACCCCGGAACCCGTTTAGAGAATCAGAGAGGCACGGAACCAAAGTAGGAGAGAAACGACCTTTATTGTTACCATGATTGTACCACCTCAACACCCCTTCTGATTTTCTCAAACATATTTACTACGTAAACCTCGACACGGAAAACGTGTACCGTCCACGAGTTGTCTTCAATGAATAGTCATAATGAAAAAAAAAAAATCGAAATTTTTTTTTGGGGATTTGACTTCCGATAAACCAAATGTCGTAACACAACTAAAGACGGTTTGTAATTGTTCATAACAAAATTTATCTTTTATTTGAAAGGGGAAACGAAATTACTCCATACTAACTGTTTGTTTGTAACATATATAAACTCCAAACACCGGACTACCAAACCATAGAAAAGACTTTCCAGAAATGTTTAGAAAACGGGTAAATTTGAAATTCAACACAATTTATATATGTGGTATTTTAAATGGTAGAAAAATTTTTTACTTAAAATTTTCTATAAATAAAAAAATAATTACTAAATAAACCGACACGGTATAGAAGCAACGTCATGTACCATAGAAATCCCCGTCGTGAGCTTGAGTGTCAATACCGGACACCTTAGATCAAGGGGCTGGTCCTTAGTTTGGACCTAGGGGACACAATCCTCGTGTGTCAGGATCGGTGACCTGGTGGTCCCTTCACAGATCAAAGAGACACGACACATTGTACAATAGTGTGTCCATCACCCGCTTTTGTTGGGTACACGTAATAGAGACACGAAGGTATCCAGTCTCCGGACCCGTGGGGACTCGCCTAGGAGGTGAGTCTCTGAGTGAGTGTCGACGTTAATTCCACAACAGTCCGACGTAAAAACAGACCTCGGAGCTGATCCCTTCTTAGATGAAGATTCAAGTAAGACCGACAACCGTCTTGAGTAAAGGAACGTCGACGTTTTGACACCCGGGGTCTATAAAGGACCGGTAACGAAATTTAAGATCTTCGACGGGGTTTAAAGAACAGTACACCACGAGAGGTATCCAACAAGTGTCGGACCGACAAAGGAAGGGGACCGATTATCCCCTTCTTGAAAGGGACCCCCAGGTCGTCAATTCTGAGGTACGAGGGTTACGTCCCCCGGGTCCAAGCTAGGGTCCAGTCCCTTGATCTAGGACGTACGGTGTTGATTCTCGGGTGTACAACGTTGGTTCTGGATGGTCATCTCAGTTCATTTATTTATAAAAATTTTATTTATTTGTTTATAAAACATTTTGCTGGTTATCTCCTCAGAGGGGAACGTAGACCATTCTACCTCAAAATCTATTGTGTTGTACCAGTACCCCCACGGTAGGGTGGTGGAAACGGTATAAGATACTGGACGTTCAACGTCCAATATGGATGTGAGTCCCCCTTTCCTAATATATTCCCACGTTGAGTGACCCCCCAGTCAATCCCATACAACTGGTAAGAGAGGTACGGAGGGGAAATGTCAATTAAACAACCTTACAGACCCGACAAACTGGCCACCTCAGAGGGAGCCAGATCTAAAACGGCTAACGTGTGTGTCACGTCAAGTTGGACGAGGAAGCAGTGGACGTAAAGACCGTTTGACCGTTGACCTGGGTCTCACGACTGACCTGAGACCAACCTAGGAAGTCCGTTGTAAGGTCCACCGTCACACCAGAAGGAAGTCATCCGTGTAGTACAGACCGACGGAGAGAAAACTACTACGGTCGTCAGCACCGACGAGTTACGAACATGGTCAATTAAGTGTCTCCCATCGTTTTACTACTAAGATAATAAAGTAAATAACCAACTTTAGTAAAAATTTCGTTACGAAGGACAGTAGAAATAAACCAATGGGTCACCGTATCCAGTATGCTCCTTCTGTCCTATTTACGAACTAAGTAAAGAAAATAAATGGTCGAAGATTCTATTATTTATCGAAAGGATAGTTCTCCTGGTTTAATTAAAAATTATCGTAATACTTGAATACCCGAAGGGACCGCCGAGGTAGAGACTTCTTAGACAACGTTACGTCCTCTACGGTCAAACTAGGGCCCAACACTTCTAGGGGACCTCTCCCCTTACCGTTGGGTGAAGTCATAAGAGGGTATCTACCTCCTCGGACCGCCCGATATCAGGTACCCGAGTGTTTGTCGGTGTTGAACCACTGGTGGTCGTTCTTGGATATCTAATTTTGTATAGACTAACTAAACTTAGGGAACGGTAACAATAGTATTAATTTCGAGTGTACCCGGTCACCCTCAGAGAAGTTTGACCAAAGACTCAGAAAAACTGTAGGATACTCAGGAATTCTTGAAGGACGATCGACGATGTAGTTCCACCGGGTCAGAAGACAGGAAATATAGAAGGACGAGATCTGAACTTTGGTCCGTAAAAGGGTTCTTCGGGACTGAAATTTTCTTTCTTCAAAGAAGAAAGAGAAAATTTCTATAAATAAAGAAACCGACACGACCCAGAATCAACGCCGCGAACCCTAAAAGGAGCACAGTCCATCCCAGAAACCAGTACCACCTACTCATGAGATCAACGTCGCGACCCAAGGTCGGGTACACCCGAATCAACGAGTTGGTCCCTAGTTTGGGTGTAGGGGACACGACGTTCTTCTTCAGAATTGGTGACCCGGTTATTCCTTAAGGGGAAAAGAAGAAAGAAAAAAAAAATCTATTTTAAAGGGGACTGAAGAAAAGTATCCTTTACAATAAAGTTTTGGTGTCAAACCCAAGACCCCACGAGTAACGACATCTCAACTAACGACACAGAACGAAAGGTCATCGGTCTTGATCGTTTGCACGTCTTAGGGAACACTCGAGGAGGCCATACTCCTTTCTTTCGACCGCACACCCTGGACTTTCCGTTAGTTAATTAGTGACCGTGTAGGTTCCAAAAGACCGGGAAGGGAAAGGAAATAAAGACGTCGAGGTAAAATAAGGTGGCAGCCGTCCAAGAGGGACCCCGTCCCTCGGAACCTCCCCGAGAAAGTCCTCAAATATCGTCGACCTACCGAGTCGGGGCGGTTCGGGGAACGCACAGTGGATAAGAAGGGGTAGACCGGCGGTACGAAATGGTCCTTATAGACAACGAATAAAACCCCAAAGGGACAAGAGTCCAGTGGTCTACGTCGGGGGTGACGGGCGGAACTAAAAAAAGACGAAGACGGGAGTGTCTACGTTCAGAACGTCGACAGGGACGCAACAGAAGTGGGAACATAAAATTCGAAGTACCTCTATCGAACAGTGGGTTACACAACACTTGGAACGGAGACCAAAACCCGGTGTCGATCCCAGTGAGCGAGTCGACCACCGACCCGATCGGACCTTCCACGTCTCCCGGGGGGAACCGAAAAAGGGGAGAAAGGGATACACCACCGAGTGTAAGTCAGTAAATTCGCAGAAATTTCGTAGTACCACCGAAGGGTCTCTCGTGTCTTCGTCTTCGACGATCCAGAGGATTTCCGGTGAGGGTAGGGTTTGTCACCTAGTCTCGTTCAGTGTTCTGGACGGGTCTAAAGTCCCCTCCCTCTGTCCGGGGTGGGGGCCACCCTCCACGGACATCCCTCCTTACCCACCCCGGTAGAGACCTCTAAGGCTCAGTCCGACCAGACTTGACCTCGGGTTCGGCTACGGAATCCTCTGACCCTGGTTGATTTCAGACGTGGTCAGACTCGCCACCCCACCCCGTCGTCGCTGCACACTCACCGGAGGTCAGAGTCCTTCCTTAAAAACTGAGACGCCTTGAGGTGGGTCATAAATCTCAAAGGTGGACCCCGACGTCCCGTGTCCCCCTACCCACCACGGGAGGAAGCGGGAGTCCCAACCTCGACACCTTTCTTTCCTTAATCGAAAAAGTAGAAAGACGGGACGGGGACAGTGAACGTCCGGGACCTCCCGACCGTCCTGTATACCGGGACGGTCACCATTTAGTTCGGCCCTCAGGACGGTCCCTCCCGGTCTACCTCGTCCTTCTTCTGTCTAGTTGGGACGCCGATTCCGAGGGCCCACCGTAACGTCGAGACACCCGGGTAAGGCGACCGGAACCTCGTAGGTGCGATCCGGGGGAGGGAACGGGTCCGGCGGACCGTCTTATCGGAGGACGCCAGACGTCCCGGCTCTGTCGACTTCCCCTTCCGCCTACTAAGTCGCTGGACATTCCCGGAGAGGTCGTCAGTGCTCAGACAAGGGTGTAACGAGGAGAGGGACGTACCCCGACTCGGAGGACCGACTCACACCTTTGTTCAGTCGGACCTAGGGTCTGTGACACTACCTGTCTTCTGTCCCGTAAAAGGGGAGACTACGGAGTCGCAAAAAAGACACCGACCGACCCTCACGGGCGGTCGGACTACGGTCCACCATCAAGGTGCCGGAGTCGCTATTTTCACCTACAGTCGTTTAGCCTCTCGACAAGTTCGACAGAAGGAACGGAAGTTCCACTTCTAAACTGAAAGACGGAGGTCCGTTTAAGGTGTCCGAAACAAAGAATAAGAATTCTTCATCTTTGTCCCTCAAGGCGGACGGTCTTGAGGGGTCTATCGAAACGGCTACAGTCCTCCTAGACTCCCACGTTTCTACTCGTACCTACTCAGGGTACTTGACATCTCGGAGGATACAGTAGAGCACCCCGAACAAGGGACGGGGAGGGGGCATGATCCACAGTAACTCAACAAAACTTGTCTCTTTGTAGAATGTCGAAACTTAGAGTGTCACATTGGGTCCACGATGGTCCCTTAGTGCACCCCTCGAAATGTTTTACAGTCAAAGGTTTAGTTTTGGTGGTTACTTTCCCTATCTTATGTCCATCGACGTCTTCAGGGTCCTCCCCTGATTCTCCCTTCGGATCTCTTGAAACCCTCTGGCGAC